>KK112695.1:1254254-1346208 GCA_000611955.2 Stegodyphus mimosarum | reverse complement strand
ATTTGGTAGTAGTCCTTTTTATACCCCATTTTAATTAGGCTATATCCTCTTTCTGTTCCAAAAGTAGAAATTGTGTGTAATAGCTTTCTGGCCTGCATGTTTCCAAATTAAGCCATTTCGTGTTTCTTATGTAAGTATGCTGCAATGCGATTGCTCTCATCCAATCACGTTATAGAAACTTGTTACTATAAATACCACTGCTATTAATGTATAATTCCCCGCCCCCCCCCCACACACTTCTATTGCTGCTTGCAATGTGTAACAGCCTCTGCTAGATATTGTCCATTGTTCTGAAAGTGTAACCTGCATGGAATTGTGGGATACATGACACACATGTAAATAATGATGTGGGAATCTATTTATGCATATCAAAACTTGCTCTACTGCAAAAATAAATCTATATTAAATGAACATGATGTCTGCTAAGTTTTTCTCCATTATGCACCTTATGAATCAGCACAAATCTATCATTCTGTGTATGTCATAAAGATTCATCAGGTATCTGCAGAATTATATTACATTTAATTAGTCAACAGGATCGATCAAGTGCAGAATGAAAATTTATTCAGTCAGCTTTTCAAATCGTTGTTTGTGTGATAAATTCAAAGCAATGTATAAGAAGTGAAAAAACGTCTATCCTCGTTCTGCTCTGGCATTTTAAAATATATCAGTTAACCTATCAATTAACTATGCACTGCATGAGTGAATCTATGCAACTCTATTATTCTATGTATAGTATTGTATATTATATGTAGAATAATGTATTGTATATGCCATAAAAGAAACATCAAGTATCTACTGAATTATATCACACACACACACAAATATATATATATATATATCTATATACGAAGGCAGATCGAAAAGTTGCACATCGAGGTTATGACCATTTATTAAATTGTCGATACAAAAGCAACACGGCTCTGACAGCATACAATGTAAGATCACTTTTCCGCATAGTTCCCAAGAGACTCTAAACATTTCTCCGAACGGACAACCAACTTTTCGATTATGGATGCATAGAAATCTCCTTAGCCTTGTTTCATTGTGGTGATGAGGTATGCAGCCATTCCATCGATGTTCTCTTTGTTTCAGGAATGGAGTGATGGACCTATGTTTCATCCCCTGTGATGATTCGCCTTAGAAACTTATTACGCTCTGCAGAATACCTTTGCAAAAATGCCAATGAGGATTCGAAATGTTGTCCCTTGTGATCATCAGTGAGAAGACGTAGGACTCATCTTTGACACAGTTTACGAAATCCAAGGTCCTCATGAACAATGGAGAACACACTGCCATACAAAATGTTCAGCATGCTGAAAATTCCCTACAGTTCACCGATTCCCTCTAATGATTGCTTTCACACAGTCAACATTTGCTAAGTTACTGGACATTGTGGGCCTCCCTTTGCAATATTCGTCTGTGATGACCGGTTCAAATTCTTGACACCACTTTCCAATACCTTGCTAAGAAATTGTGTGCTCACTATATACAGCAGTGACTTCACAATGAATGTCTGTACAATTCATCCATTTAGTCCATAGGAACTGTTTGTTACACGCATATCCAATTTGGAGTGAGCATCCAGTTGACGTGCGATTGGTTTTAGCCCACTATCCACACACAGCAAGACGGGAAAACACACCAATTTTCCTATCGGATGTCCGAGCAGTTAATGTCCCTTTCTCTGCATTGCCCAAGACTACAACACACAGCACGCTCTTGCAGTGTGTTAGTGCAACTTAGTTTTTGATCTGCCGTTATATCATCAAGAAATATGTATTCACTAAATAACACTTAATGTAAAAAAAGGGCAAAAGTAGACTTTCAAAACTAAAAATCTAGCACTACCACAGCTAAAATTAATTAAATATTAAATTAAAAATTATTGCTGATTCCATAGAAAAAGTCTGACTTTTGAAGGGTATTAGCCCTTCTCAGTAAAATCGCTAGAGATCTGATCATGTTTCAACTTCTTTGTCCACTTCATCATCCATAATTGATATAATCTTGTAATGTTTCAACTTAATTTATTTATTTAAATTATATTTTAAATAAATTATCATGAATTAAGTTGATGAAAAAGTACCCCGTTAAGATCCGATTTCAAGAAAAAAATTTTGGAATAAAAATTTGAAAAATTAAAAAAATAAAAAAATCTGAAATGTTTCAGATTTTAAATTACGTCCAAAGGGACGTTTATTTAACATTTTGTGTGTTACCTTTATTTGTTAAATACCATGTTCTTCGCACTTAAACCATAAAATTCAGTTCAACAGCAATATCGCAAAATAATTTTAAATTGAGCATATCTTTAGAAATTTCGGTACACGCTCTCACGCGCTGGAGATAAAAATGTTTTTCTGTACAACGTTGGTATTGCTGGCTTTGAAATCTTTGAGTTTGTTAATGAAAAATTCGTTAAAGTTTTAGAGAATATTGTTACGAATTTCACATTTATTTGGCTATTTATTTAGAACTGTAATTAAAATTCCTTTTTATTTTCCCGTGCAACGCACGCAGACGATTTTTGAAGAGAAAGCTACGTCAAAAAAAAAATAATAATAAAAACATGCATACATTTATGCAGATTTTTCATTTTTTAAACTTTAATGCAGAGCGATAACATTTAGTGGCAACAATTTGAAAAGTGAATCGGGCATTCAGAGTGAATCAACGCAAAATCGCAAAATGAAAGTAATAGTCCTTCGGGACTAAATCCCTTTGGACTAAAAAAAACTTAATTTTTAATAAAACATTCAGATATAAAAGTATATGAAAAAATTCAAACGTTAAAAATAATGATCATCAAAAATACCTCAAAGTAAAACGTATATATTTACAAAATTTATTAGAATAAACTTCATCCTATGAAACACAAAATTACAAAACTATTGTTGAAATTCAAATTACTTTCTAATATTTATTATACTCCTGTAACGTCTTCCTTCTGGTTAGATATTTTGTGTGAAAAAATTATGTAAATAGGACTTGGAAAACAATATCGTGCAAGTGCTGCGATTATTACATAATATAATTATTTACTATTTTAAATTAAATCTAATAGGCAAAATATGAGAGAAAGTTGAAATATACTTAGATTTTAAAAAAATAATAAAAGTTAGTGGAATCTATTATCTAAATTCGGGCTGAGTTGGAAAAGTAGTTTGTAAAAGAAATCAAAATATCCAATAATAAAGGCTAAAGGGAAAAAGTAGTAGTGTCATTGTCAGACTCAAAATGTTTTCAAGAGAAGGAAGAATCTATCAATGATTATCACTCTTATTCTTAAAAAACCAGTTATGTTTCTGTGTGCCAATGGTAATAATACTTTTTCCTTTTAGCGTTTATTAATTTTTAGTCCAAAGGGGCTTTGTCCCTGAAGGACTATTGTTTTTGTTTTGCGATTTTGCGTTGAATCACTCTGAATGTCCTTTTCACTTTTCAAATTGTTGCCACCACATATTTCACCCTGTATTATATTTGAAGAAATTAAATAATGAAGAATCTGCATAAATGTATGTATGTTTCTCACATTGTGATAAAACAACAGTACCTAGAGCTATCCAATTTTAAATCTACGTATGTTTCTCGCATTGTGATAAAACAATGGTACCTAGAGGTATCCAATTTTGAATGATGCAATCCTACTGTGCTGGGCATCTGGAAGCCCCAATTTGGAATTTGTTTTATTATCGATTTCATATTTTGTAAAACTTTAATGAATTTTTGATTAACAAACTCAAGGATTTCAAAGCAAGCAATGGCAACGTTGCACAGAAAGAAAAATTTTTATCTCCAGCACATGACGCTGTGTATTGGAAGTTCTAAAGATATGATCAATTTAAAATTATTTTGTGGTATTGCTCTTGAAATGAATTTTATGTTTAAGTGAGAACATGATATTTAATAAATAAAGGTAACACGCAAAATGTTAAAAAAACACTACTTTGAACATAATTTAAAATCTAAAAACTTTCAGATTTTTTTCCTTTTTTTAACTTTTTTTCTTTTTTGTTCTGCATAGTTTTAATTTATAATAGTAAATAATTGTGTTGTACATACACTGAAAAGCCAGACATTATGACCACCTACTCAGTAATGCATAGCACAATCTTTGGCTTGCAAAACAGCTGTAACTCACCTTGAAATGAATTCTATAAATTCTTTGTAGATGACTAGAGACAGGTTGGGCCAAATATCTAAGTGGCAGTCATACAAAGTCTAGCTATTCCAACGTGGTGGTGTTTGAGCTCTGAGTTGCCACACCATGACATCTCAAATGTGCTCTATCATGTTAAGATCTAGCAAGTTAGGTGACGAAGGCATTAACTGAAATTCGTTGCATTCCTCGAACCTCTCCAACACAGTTCAAGCCTTTTGACATGAAATATTGTTCTGCTGACATGGCGTGCTGTTCTGCTGGAACATGGGACGCTGTGCTGCTGGATTTCTAGTTGGGAAGACAGATGTCATGTAAGAGTGCAACTCATTTGCAGTGATGTTCAGATAGATAGTCTGCAACTTTCATGATCTGTTCTACCACAACTAAAGGTTCCAGAACCGCTCATGGGAACATCCCCCAAAGCATAATACTGCCACCACCAGCCTCTGTATGACCTGCTGTACAGGGAGGAAGAAGTAACGGTTCGCCTGGAAGACGGCGTACCCTGACATGACGATCGACATGATGAATGAGAAATCATGAGTCATCCGACCAGGCAACTGTTTTCCACTTATCCATGGTCCAGTCTTGATGTTCCCAGCCCCATTGTGTGCATAGTTGATAATGACACTTGGCCAGTGGAGGCACAAGTGGGACATCTGCTGCACAGTCCCATATCCAATAGTGTCGGCTCAATTGTGTATTCCGAAACACTTGCTCTTGAACCTGCATTGTATTGGGCTGTCAGCTGAGCCATGGTCTGGCACGGATTTTGCTGCACGAAGCGAGACAATCTTTGACATGGTTTTTCTGGTTGGAAAAGGACGATGCATGGACATGCAACACTTTGACATCTACTGCTGACATCTATCATCATTTATTTATTTTGTATAAATACTAACAACAGCAGATCACAAGTAGCCTACCATTCAGGCAGTTTTGAAGATACTCATTCCAAATCTTCGGGCCATTAAAATCTGTCCTCTGTCAAATTCAGTTAGATTATCAGCCTTTCCCATCTTATCACAAAAGTAAGTTCAAGAATGATTCCTTACCTTCTCCAACAGCAGTTGAATACCATTACCATTTAATCACATTCCCTCCACACCATCCAGATGAGTTCATTGGAAAGTGTAGGGATGGTCATAATATTTTGCCTCATCTGTGTGTGTGTGTGTATGTATGTATGTATGTATGTATGTATGTATAGCGAAAGAGGGAAAAGGTAAGAAATTTAGAACCAAATTCACAAAGATTCGGAAGAAATGAAATTCTGTGCCGGCAAAATACAGAATTCCCAATAAATATATAAAAAAATATTAACAAATTCTGATCAAACCAGAAAAATTCCTGAAAACTACAAATATGGGAAATACAAAAATACAAAATTTAGATAGGAAAAGGAATACAACACAAATCTGATTCAGTGTTTTCAGGAGGTGCTAGATCAGATTTGACTGAATCCCCCCCTCCCCCCACAAGGAAAACCACTGCATATCTGTTCATCCAAAATTAGCTAAAGGACCATTTTAAATTATTTAATTATTACAGTTCACCCAAAATTTTGTTTTAAAATATAAATTTGTGATATATATATAAAAGGAGATATATATCTTTATTGTGAAAGAAAATGAAATTTCACACGTATCCACTAATAACTAAATACTTGTCGAAAACTGGGTGAAATTTTTTGCTGAAATATTTTTTCATTAGTTTGAGATCATTTTACAAAATGCTATAATTAAAAAAATTGAGCATAATTATTCCTAGTGCAAACAAATGCCATCAAATGTCTCCTTAATCTGCTTAACAAATTTAGTTCTGAATTTTCAAAATATTTCACAATATTTTAAATATTGAACCCTAAAATATCTGTTTTTCCCCCTTTAGGTTTGATAACTCCAACTTCTGGTACAGCCATAGTGAATGGTTTTGATATTTGTGAAGATATGGATAGTGTACATTCTAATTTGGGAATTTGCCCTCAACATGATGTATTGTTTGATGAATTGACTGTTGAAGAACATTTGTATTTCTTTTGCAAAGTATGATATTTTTTATATTGTTTATCTACTTCAGTGCTATATATGCTGTTATTTAGTCTAATATTTTCATTGAATATATTATTTATATTAAGTGTTTTTATCTGATGACATTAAGCAACTCAAAATCATATGGGAAATTTGTACATACTTTTATCTTGATTTATTTGTATGTATAAAAATGTTGCACCAAATAATATCTTTCTAAAAATTATCTGCTTGTATTTGTATGAATGACGTTTTTTTTTTTCCATTTTGCAAGAAATAGATATGATTTTTCTCGAGTCTTAATTGTTTCTGGAACCTATTCCTTATTTGTATTCCAGTGGTTCTAAGCCAATTTTTTATTTTTGTAGAATTAATTAAATCAAGCCCTTCCTAGAAATTTCATTTTTGGTGCTTTTTTTCTAGAAAAGATTTGCATTGTCTGATAATGTGCCTCAATTTCTTTTTATTATATGCATTTTCTATGAATATATTTCTTTTCCTCTTGTACATTGTAAGCAGCACTAATTGTACTACTTTTGTTTAAAAGGGAGTTTTTAATTAAATGAGTTTTATTGAAATATGAGCATTATAAAAATGCACTGTGTATTTTTTGATTCTATTAGAATATTAGATTTGCTATTTTAAAATTAATAATTCATACATTAAAGAAGCATTGATGTATAATTTTAACAGAAAGTTAAAGTAATGGCGTGAAATATCAGGTAAATTTTTTTAAGTCCTTTTTCTTATTGCTTTTTAATATAACTCGCTAAGTAGATAACTGACAAGATAAAATACTGTAGATTGGCGCTCTGAAACCACATTTAAACAAATGACTGGAAATGGAGTGGATGGTTTGACATTTACCATTACTGTTAGTTGGTGGTGGGATAGGCATTATTTTGGTCTGTAATTGGTATGCTCGAGGCCTTTGACAGGTTTAAAGAAATAAGTGCAGAGTATTGCCATCATGCAGCAAAGAATATGTGCTGTTCGAGTTGGTAAAAGTCTCATCAGGCAGAACTTGAATTAGAATGCGTGTGGCCATCAAGTGGCAATTATTTTCATGAGATGGCTAAGTTAGTAGGGTCACTGAAGCACAGCAGCAGGGTCACTGAGTAATATACAGTGTGCTAAAGAAGCATTCAAGATAATATTAAAATAAATACACAGTTACAAATAAAATGCACATTGCAATGAGGACTTGGAAATAATGTATAGCACATTAATACATAGCATTAAGATAAATTACTTGAGGACATTTAAAAGGGTGCTCAATATTGGGATCATAATCCACTAAACTCATACATGCTGCAATACCTATTAGTGAGGTGTCTGTATTAATTTCAAAAGGTTTCTGTATATCCGGTGTATATAAGGATGATGCCGCACACAATGCATCTTTTAATTCTTGGAATGACTTTTCGGCTGCAGCCTCCCAAGGTATATCATTAGGTATAGACTTTCTCATAAGATCAATTAATGGCTTAGCTATTTTTGCACAATCTGGATCATACTCTCTGCCTTTTTGGTTCTAGATGACCTGCAATTTCTCCGGATCTGAGCCGTATCTGCCCAAGCCTACTACATGACCTAAATACTTTACTTCCGACTTAGCAAAGGAGCATTTCTTTAAATTAGCCATAAAGTTTAATGTCTGTAAAGTACTCAGAACAGCTTTTAAATGTTTAAGATGTTCTTCCCACGTTGACGAACAAACAATTATGTCATCGATGAAACTTTCAGCATAATCACTATGTGGTCTAAGAGCCTGATTCATAGCTCTTTGGAAGGTTGCAGCAGCACCTGACAAGCCAAACGGCATCACTTTCCATCGATATTGACCCTTTGGAGAAACAAAACTCGTAAGATGTCTACTTTCCTTCTCCATAGGGATTTCCCAATACCCCTTAAGAATATCTAGCATAGACAAATAATGTGCTGCCTCTGCCTTATACCGAAGCTCTTCTGCATTTTGCATAGGAAATGGGATTATCTGACTTTCTGCATTAAGTGCCCTGTAATCACAACACAAACGTACACTTCCATTCTTTTTCGCTACACACACAATAGGGTAAGCTATCTCTGCTGTGGAAGGTTCAATTAAACCCCTTTCTAACAAATCAGCAATTTGTTTTTCTACCTGTGGTTTCAGTGCCTCAGGTACCTTATAAATATGAGGTTGCTTTCTTTCAACACCTGGCTTTAACCTGATACTGTGGATTCCTACTTTTGCACATTTAATTTCCCCGTCAAACACTACATGAAAAGATTTGATCAATTTGCTCAACTGATCTCTCTCTGCCTTATCTAAATGTTTCTATTCATCTGACCTACTGATCCTGTCTAACAGCTTTTCTACTTTCGTGTTTCTTTCAATAGGCGCATGCTGCACCTCTCCAAATTCTTTTGTTCTTTGCAGCATCTTTTGTTTGTTTGATTTTAATCCAGCTTTCTTGTATTGATTGACTTTTTGGGGGAATTTGAATTGTTTTTTCTGTCACTTGGTTAACTTTTTCCATCGCTTGTTTAATTTATTCTCTAGCTGCAACTCATTAGCTTGTGGTAATCATCATTTATAAATGGGCACTTTTGACTTTACTCATCAAGCAATTAATCTGCATTTGGCTGGTAGCTTGCTGGAGTTTAAGTTCTAAGCTTAATATATCCAGATGTTTGATCATGTTCATGATATTTTATTGGTTTCTGCACACTTGATGTCCTAAAAATTGGCATCCAGATATGTGGAAGGTTGAAAGGAAGGTCTCTTTACCAGTATGGTTTGATGATAATTTTCAGTGTTTCTCTAATTTTGAAGCTACAAAATCATCACCAGTCCATCAAAGCAGCACCAGTCATCAAAGTAGTCTAGAGTATTTTATTTCATTTTTAATTTCATATCACTTGTTTAAATTATTTTTCCAGCATATAATTCAATGACAGGTATGTAATTTTTTTTTTAATAGAACACAGCTGTGGTATTAAAAAGACCGATTATATGTTTTTGTATTACTAACTAGTTTCGTTTCTTTGGTTTATTGAATTATTCTAATAATTTTTGAAAAAAATTCCATAAAAAGTTAAAGAAAAAAATAAGTTTATAAGATAGAATCATTCAAAAAGAGTAGCAATAGTTAAAATAAGAAAAGATATAGAAAGATGGTCAATGTCCAAATATTGAGAAAAGGCAACAAACATATATAGGTGCATGGAAAGGTACGTGCATCTGCTAACACTGTGAGTGACGTGAAAAATAGAACAGGTGGGCAAGGAGAAGTTAGTTATGTTCTCTTGCTCCCCCCTTTTTTTTTTGTTGGACATAAAATTTGAACTTAGAGGATAACAGATTATATCTCAGAAACGTTATTTGCTACATATATTAATAAGACTGATAATATCAGCTGAAAGGAAATGGATATCTAATATGTTTAGAAAGTTTGTAGACTGAAATGGTAGCTGTATGGTCATTTACAGACTTTGGAGACAATTTCAAACTGAATAATCAGTTTCAAGAAGAGTTTACTAAGAGATCCAAATATTAGTAGCTGTTTGTAATATTTTCACTCAAAATACCTGAAGGTAAAGGAATTTCTTAGTATTTTAACCATTTGCAGACGATTTTATGGGAATAGAACAATTAAATTTCTGCTATGCTAGGAAACTGTATTTAATAGTCTTGCATACTCTTAATTTAAATGCTTGTTATCAGAGACCTCAGGTACTGTGTATTGATAAACACTTAAGATTGTGGAGCAAACAATGGTTCACAGTATAACTAGGACATCTTTAGAGATGAGCCAAAATTTGTACAGTGTGTTTCACACTTTTTTTTATTTTATTTTTATTTTTGGTAAGTGGTAGGTATTACAAGTAGAATATTCCTGAAATTGACATGTATATGTATCCTGGCCTTAACATTGCTTTTCTTGATGGCGGTTTTTATATAGGTCTGAACAGAGATTTCTTTGAGTGGTTGCACATATCATTTCTTCAACAGTGCATAAGTGGTGGGCATTATATATAGAGATGGAATTTTCAATATACACCATATATTTCTGAATGTAAGCCAATCCATGTATAAGGCAAGTGTACTTTTTTCCTTTAAAATTTGCCCAAAATTCAAAACTCATATATGAGCCATAATGAGAAAATGTCCGGTAATTTTGAAGTATTTTACGATGAGGGCAAAAATACTGCCAAGCAGTTAAAAGGGGTGGAATATTGTCCAATCAAATCACAGTAAAGTAAAATGCCCAGTGCCAATGATGATAGTTTTAACTGTGATAATCCAATCTGAAGCTAGTATATTTTTCCCATTCATCTGTTATCTTGTATAGGATCTGTTGTATCTGTGTCATCTTATTTTTGTCTGAAGGGTGAGTGTGAAGAAAAATTCTTATATGGCAAATTTCAAACTACAGGTGATCACATTTTCTGGAAAATTCTAATAACAGTATGGCTGCATGTCACTTCTCCTAGCTAAAAAACACATTCAGTAGTGGAGAAAAAAGACATCTTGAATTAGCATAGCTCCCAAAATCCAGGTAGCATGTGGTCATTTTTCATTAGCCAGGCCTATATTTCACCAAGATCAGATTTTACATTTTGATAACAGCACAACAAATGAGCAATGTAAACAATATCAAAGATAAAGCAATTCATACCATTTAAAACTGATTTTTATAAGCTTTAGAAATATATACTAAAGAAATAAAAATGTGCTATATTTGATGATTTACTACTTCCACTTGGCTAATGGAATAGTACCTATGTATTTTGTAAAGTAAGCGGATCTGTATATAAGCTGACCCTCTTCTAGAAAATGTTCCAAAAATTCTTGGCTTTTACACAAAAATATACAAGGGTCTATGCGATCAGCCTTTTATTTAGCCATTAAGTATTTAGTTTTAATTTATAAATCGACTTTTTTCAGGTTTTGGTATTTATTATATTTTGTACACATTTTATTGTTTAATTTATAAAACATGTTATAAATATTCTAAGTCTAAACAAATGTATGTGTGTTTTTTGAGTTTTGGAAAGAAAAGAGAAGAATGAAATTTTAGCAGTCCAATCAAATCACAGTAAAAGGTTGAGAATCACTGCTATAGAGCATTTATGGATCAAATAGAAAGACCGGTTGCAACTTTAGTCCATCTTATCATTAATTGAACTGTGATAGCTATTGTATCATGTATGGAAATCACTGGTATGGGTGTTGCCTGATTCTTTGATTAACAGCACAAGTATGCAGTATAAAGTTTGTATTCATGCCCAAGGAGAGTGTATCCTTATTAATTAAATTTTGTATAGTTTCGGAGATAAGACTTTAAGTATTTGTTTGTACCATTTGTGATGTAACATTAAAAATGTGCATTGCTTAATTTGCAAAATATGTGTTATTGCGATTTCATTTGTGTGCAGCGAATTCATTGAGTTCTGCAATTTTGTTAATTAATTCATTCTTCGAAACAAAATAAGCAAAATGTTCCCCCCCCTTAACTTGAAGAAGTGTGTAATCAAACCTATGTTTATGTTTATTTTATTAAAAATAATTTCTATTTTTAATAGCTGAAAGGATACATATCTGATTTGGTACAATCAGAAATTGATCGTATCATCAGTTCTCTTAATCTTGAAGAAAAACGGTATGCAAGAGCGGAAACTCTTTCAGGAGGGTGGAAACGGCGCCTATCTGTTGGCATAGCACTTGTTGGAGGATCAAGAGTATGTTATTCTATTTCACTAAAAACCTATTTATGTTGTATTTACATAATTTTTAATAAAAGTTTTTTTCTTATATTTTAATGTTAAAATAGCTAAGCATCAGATTAAATAAGTATTTTACCAGTTTTAGTTCAGAAATTTATAGCATCACTTTTGTCTTCTTTTTTTAAAGTATAACTGATATAATTTGTGCCATGTGGACTAATAAATTTTGAATATAATTTATGCATAGAAGCTTGACAATTTAAATAGAAAATCAGTGATAAACAAGTGCTGAAAGTTTGAATAGGTAAGGAAGATAATAAACTTATAGAGGTAAAGCATTTAAATTGAAAAATAAATATAATTTAATGAATAAAAACTAGATTTTGTATAATAACTGTGTCAATATTTGAATAACAGACATCAAAAAACATTTACTGACTTTGATCCAGAAATACTCTGCTCCACTGCTCTTCACACAAAACCATTGAGCCATCAGGCACTTAGCAAATGATTCATTAAATTTCAATTAATGTTGTTGAAAATACTGTGAATTGAACAGTCTTTCCTAAACTTGTACTTTCAGTAATTGAGTGATAATTCAGTAATATTGAGTTTCAGTAATATTTTGACAGATGATCATTACAATCAATGGTCAGACATCTAATTAATTTGATTGCATATACTATATATATTTGTTATAATGGATTTTTATTTCTATCATCATTTGAAACAGTGCATCAGTTTATATATTATACAGTACAGATGCCGCAATTCTTCAATGTGTTGTTCTCTCCTGGAGATTAGGCTAAAATGCTTCGTACTTTTAGATTAGATTATTCAATTTAGGCGAAGTGCATTAGTATTATCTAAGTTCTCACCCAATCTGAGTGAGGGGCTTCTGAGGAATGGGATCCAAGGATCTAGTATTCTTTAAAAGAACTTCTGGCTCAGCAGATTTTAAGGGTCATCATGTTGCAAAGACGTTATAACCACAAATGCCTGGAATTCAAACCATACCCACTGGCATGGGAGTCCACCAGCCTAACTGCCATATCATATGGAATGGTTCCTTAGTTTTTTGTGTGCTGAAGAGGCAGAGAGTATAATGTGGAATTCAGACTATTTTGCATTACTTAGCAATAAGTATCTAATATAGGTATAATACATGTTTTTATTATCATTTAAAAAAACCATAATGTAGTTTGATGTTTACTAATGTGATTAAGAGAATAAGAAGATATGATTGTGATAAATAAAATAATTGAGAAGAAAGAGATTTCACAGAAAATTGTTTGGCTTAATATTGGTAATAGCTTACTACTCATCTTTTAAACTAGACTTTAACTGCATATGTTACACAAACATGACAATTAATAAAGCTTTCATTGTTAGCTGTTGTAAGTCTTGGACTGTATTCCACAGAAGTATGAGTAGATTATTGAAGTTCTTGTAAAGTTATGCTTCCTTGATTTGAATTTGAGTTTCAAGGCAATTAATTTCAAAATCCTTTGTAGATAGTTATATTAGATGAACCAACATCAGGAATGGATCCATTTAACCGAAGGTCACTATGGGATGTACTGCAATCAGAAAAAGAAGACAGAACTATTTTATTGACTACTCACTTCATGGAAGAGGCTGATGTTCTTGGAGATAGAATAGCTATTATGTCTAATGGGGAAATTCAGTGTTGTGGTTCTCCTTTGTTTCTGAAGAAAAAGTATGGTAAGTTTAAAACTTTAGTTTTCTACTTGAATAAATTAATGTTTAGTAAATTTCATGTCATAAAATAGAGCCAAATCAAATAAGGTGCTTATGCTCTGCTTTTGTATTTTTGCTAAATTTTCATTTTGCTGACTTCCAGTTGTTAAGCATGAAGCACCCAATGGGCAGTATTTCAAAAAGTCCCAGAAATAAATAATAAATAAATTGATAATGATTTATAAATGGAGCCATGCATGAGTTGATTCTTAAAAGTGGATATTCCAGTATTTACTCTAAACCTGTACATAACAGAAACATATCCTTTTTTATGCTTATGTCATATCTTAAATTGTACATATACTTTTACACCTTGTAACTATATTTCTGCTGTAAAAAATCAGAAGGAAAATTAGAAGTATTCTTCTAGACTGAAATTTATTTGGGCATTTTACTGTGCACTCTTTCTATGATGGACACTTTTTTCCCTGTATAATACCCATGATGATTGAGGCATTTGCTTAAAAGTGAGAGAAGCTGTTCAATGTTAATCTCTTGAAATGTAATGTCTTTTGCATTGTCTTTGCTGTTTTGACATCTTTGTCACTTAGAAATCTGCAAGCAGTATGGTTTATTTCTAGAAACCTGGGCAGAAGTAAAAATTGCTTTCTAATGAGATAGAGACTGTGCAATAAATGATCCAAAATCTTCCACTTAAAATCTTGTGCCATTTGCTTTTTAATAACTCTTTGGTTCTGATGCTAGGTAATTTTCTACATATTCGGAATTCTAAAAGAATGTCTACAGCTATGTATACAAACTTGAAAACTTGATAATAACAACTAACTAACATTTGTCCTATATAAACATTGCTCACTTCATTCATGATTTGCTAAATGTGTACTTTAATTTATTCAAATTAAAATAATTATAGCTTTCTATTCCTTAGAGCAGCAATTCTCAAACTGTGGGGCATGATAACTCTGCATGGGCGGTGGGGGGGGGCACGAGCAAGTCAAAAATAAAAAATTATTTAAAAAAAAATCGAAAATAAAAGATTATTTAAAAAATTATTAATTTACTTAAAAGAACACTTTACACATTCTGACATAATAAAAAATAAGATACACATTTACACTGATGCAGTGTACTTATAAATGTATCAGTACTGCACAATTTATTTGATAATTAATTTATCAATACTAAATTAAGAACAAATTTAATAATTACTAGTGACTCCCATGGGCTTGTCTTGTAGAGCAAAGTTATTCAAAGGAAGGTTTAATATTAGATATTGACACTTTAAATTAATTTTCTATGTTTAACTGAGATCTATATTTTGGCTTCAGAGCAGCCACCACAGAAAATCTGGTTTCACAGAGATAGGGTGTTGGAAATTGTAATAGTATACAAAATGCTTTCATTTTTAATGCAGAAAATTCATTATTCACTCCTGCCCAAAATTCAAAGATTTATTACTAAATTGCCTTTAGATTTCGCCACTTGATGTGAAATCTGTGAAGATTTCTTCTTCGGCAGTTGAGAGCCCTTCTGGAGTATTTTTAAATGAATCCCTAACACACTCGTAACTTGCTATCAAATTGTTGTCAGCAAGAAAATACTTTTTAAAATTCTTTGCCAGCATGGCTAAACGATTTTCAGTGGTTTCAAAAATAACTTACACATGTTGTTCTTCAACCTTGTAAATTTATCCACATTTTCAAACATTTCTAGGTTTTTTTGCTTTAAATTTCTGTTCCGTAATTCCAATTTTCTACAAAAAGCATTAATTTTATCACTCATCTGCAACATATGTATATTTGCACCTTGGAGTTGAAGATTCAAGGTATTTAATTTCTTAAATATATCAACCAATCTCGAATATATCGAATATATAGCTCAATTTCATCACAAATGAAACCATCTCAAAACTTCTCAGCTTTTTATTAGTTTTCCTCTTCTTGAAAAGTGGCAATTTCATCTCCTGATTCATAAATACACTGCAAAAGTTTCCCACGTGATAACCATCTTACCTGGCAATAAAATAGCAAAGATGAATGTTCTGCACCCATGTCTTTACAAAGTAACATAATACTTATCCTATTACTTAAAAGTAACTGATTTAAAACATCTATCACTTAAAAGTAACATATACAAAGTTTAACGCTTATCTTGATAATTTGTGCGGTTTATAATTAAGGTCGTATTGTAGCTTTAGTATCAAAATACATTATTATTGCTTTCAATGTATTGTTATTGTATGGGGGGCAATAAAAATCATGATTGAAAATTGGGTCACAAATATTGAAAGTTTGAAAAGCACACTGCCTTAGAGTCATGAACTAATTCTTTGTATGCTTACTATAGTAAAATTCACCTATATATAATTTAATTATTTTAATCAAATTCTCTAATTTTGCAGTTTTTCATAAAATGTAGTAAAAATTTTCTGTTGTATTAACATGAAAATTGATTATGGATAAAGAAGGTTCTTACCAAGAAGTTAGATGATGAGTAAAGTTGTTTACATAGTTTGATCTAAAGACAGAATTTTCCACTGCATGCTTATGAATAATCTGAAGGAGTCCCATATAAAAAATTCTTAAATTATTCTGTCATGTGAAGATGTAGGAAATCTGTTTTAATTTTAAGAGTCTTAAAAAATTTAATAGTTACAATTTCCTTTTAGTGGAGTTCCCTTTTGAATTATCATATTTCACTCAATCTTGTATACTTGTTCAGCAGTTTGATGTAGAAATCTAAACCATTTGCACAAAACACAGCTGGCTTTCATAGCACCTGTAATTCTGTTGAAGTCAATTCATTCATAATGCAGCTGGTGCCCAAAAGTTTATTCCTAAAATTGTATACCATTGTCTACAGATTAGCTCTATTTATAGACATCATATTTAGAATGTCTTTACATGTAACATGATATTGATGATCTGCATATTATTGTAATGATATGCACAGTAAATATTTTTAATAAATTTATTTTTTAACTGAACTTATATTATCTGTATGGTTCCTCATATGGGCAGATATTACATGAGAAGTTTTTTTTTCTTATAAAAATTTTAGGGATAGCAATATTCTGCCACAAATAACAATTAACATTATGAATAACTTCATTTCCACTAAATAATAGGGGGAAGCAGTTGTGTTATTTAGATTATAGTGTGGTTTCTGATTTATGTTCAGTAAAATGTTAAACTATAATTTCTTTATAAACACACTCATATAATCTGTCTTATTTTTCTGGTCATAAAATATAAATATTTTATTGCAAGATCTATTAAAAACATTTAATGTGATATATGAGTTTATAATAAATTATTTGTACTTTAACTGGACAACTGTTCTAAATTTGATGTAAATTTATTTTATAAATGATGATTAAAAATATCCTTAAAGTTTGTAGAAGTTTCATGAATGAATATTGCAAACCTGCCCAAAGTTTAAAATAGGGGGTGGTTATAATTAAAGTTACTGAATTTAAACTAACATAGAGTCTGTAGACTTGTTTCGTTGAAACTAGGTATAAATGTTATATAATCCATGGATAAAAGAAAGTCGGCATGAAGTAGTGCCTTCATTGGTCCAGAAATAGAGGTGGTATACCATTTTGCATGAAGACAGTAGTCTCTAAATATTGTCATTCTTATAAATTAGGAATGACTTGCTGTTGAAGAAGTTCACTGAAGGGCACCTGTGATGGAACACTTTGAGGGCCTAGAGAAGTGTGCTCCTCAAAGAAAAAAAGGCCAAGAATGAAACCAGCAGTACATTCACACCATACATTAATGTAATCAGGATGCAGAGATCATTGATGCTCAGTATTAGGACTTGCAGGAGGCTACAAGCGACAGTTTTGAGTATGAACTCTCCCATCTATGGTAAAATGCAATTCATCCAGCCACAAAATGTTACAAGGTCATGCATTGTCAACAACTGTTCTGGCCAAAAGAAAGCAAGCAAAATCAGTGTGTTTGTCTAGGTCAGCAGAATGCAGACCTTGTAAAACTTGGATCTTCTATGGATTCTATTTTAAAATGAATCACAGACCAAGGAAGAGGCAAATTATATGACACTGCTGGAACACTTATCAAAGAATATTGGAAACCAGAAGTTCTTTCAACCATGGTAAAAGCGACTTTTTCCAGTTTCATTAGAAATCCATTTCCATCTTCTTCCTCACAACACACATAATTCCCTGGTCTCTTCAAATTTAGTAATCTTCTTTTTCAAATCCTGCCTTGACACAGACCTTTTTTGTAAGCCTTCTCAGAGTGCAGTTGAAATTCTACTGCCACTTAAAACGACTTAATCAGTAAAGCTTGATCTTTTTTATCTAAAGGCATTTCATTATGCCTTTAGATAGGCTCTAAAATCAATAGGCATTTCATCATGCCTTTAGATAGGCTCTAAAATCAATAGGCATTTCATCATGCCTAATGATTTTACAGCATTGACTTCTGGCTTTTTAAAAACACTCCAGATTTGCATCACATCCTTTCTACATTGCATGAAAAGTGCCATCAGTTGGTAGAAATTTGAAAATATTGTTTTTATTCCAGTTATTTTCTTTTCCCCGTGCGCATATAATATATACACTATGTTTTAACGAAATTAGTCTACCGAAACAGGCTATACATAGGTCTAAATAGGATACTACAACCATCCTGTATATGTTATGTTTCTCACAGAAAGTTGGCTTATTCCATATTTAATGAATAAATAGGCATGAATGCCTTAATTTGTTAAAAAAAAATTTAAAGGGAGAATTTTATAGGAAAAGTACATTTGATTAAAAGAGAATTAAAATGTCATATTTTTATTTATGATTCTTAATGAAAAAAAATAATATATTTATGTTGTATTTTATTGTGTAAAATTTTATATATGTATTTTATTCCGAATGTTTTCTTTATTCTCTTCTAGGGGCTGGCTATCATTTGGTTATGATAAAAGAACCATCATGTGAAGTATCAATGATTACTGACCTTATATTATCTCATGTTCCAAATGCTGAAATGTCCAGCAATATTGGAAGTGAACTAAAATATGTTTTACCTCATGAAAGCAGTTATTTATTCCATGGTTTATTTTCGGAGTTGGAAAAAAAGAAGGAAGAGTTAAAGATTTCTGGGTATGGAGCATCAATAACAACAATGGAGGAAGTTTTTATAAAGTAAGATGCATACAAATTTTTGTTTAAATTCAAAAGACTCAATTCTCTGTTTCTAAAAAATATGTATCCAAAATATTGAACTTGAATTTAATTTCATCTTCTCATGCTCGATCTCAGAAGTATACAAGACATATAAAAAAAAAAGAAAGGCTACAGGCTTTATTTCCTTAAATGTTGATTCTAGATTACATTTCCAGCTGCAGAATTAAAAAAAAAAAAGGCATTTGCAGCTTTTCTGCTAAAATGTGCTTTACTTGATGGAGATATAATGTTCATACCTTTTGCAGTGCATTCAGGTTAACTTTGCAATGAGTATGATGTTCTATCCACTACAAAAGTGTTAATTGTCAACAGGAGTTACTTTAATTTAGTAGTTGTTCCTCTAGGATTATACCATTGAAATATGATTTGAAGAGTAATGTAAGCATGTCAGTAAATATGTTTTGCAATAGCTTTGTGGATTTTATATATGAAGTATGAAACCTTATTTGATTAAATCATTAAACTATAGCAAATATTTTACTAGGTAGATTTTCTGCTCTGCACAAGCATATAAAGTTAATATTTTTTATTTTAAAATTTCCATTTCCGGTGATCAGCCATTCTTTTAAAGTTCTTTTAAAACTTTTTATAGCTTGAAATATATATCTTAGATTAGCATTTAAGGAAATAAAATCAGTAATCATTATTTTCAAACTCCCTGCATATATGCAGTCAAATTAAGCCTAACAAGTCTTTACATAACAAAGCATCAGATACAGCAACTTTTTAACAACATAACATTAAATGGTAACTTTAAGAAGGGGAAAGGGGCAATCAATTAAGTAGATGAAGGCTGCATAGAAAAGCCAAAAATTTAGTATTCCAACTGAATTTTTTAACACTGAAACATATGGAAGGACAGATGAAAATTTTGTGACTGTTTATTAGACATTAGAGGGGGAAAAAAAGATTTCATAATGGAATTCATAGTGAGATATAAACCAGAGTTTTTCAATACCAGTCTATAGGAACAAAGAATACCACACATCAATAAATGACTTTAATTTTGGGGCAGTAGAGCAAAGCCCAGAAATGTTTCAGACATGAATGAATTGAACACCATGTAGATCACGTAAATCTTCAGGAATTGGAAGTTTTTGGCAAAAAAACACACACACACAGAACAATGCGTTTGTTGTTGTAACGCAGAACGTTGAAATTTTGTTTATAGGTCTGCTGTAATGTGTGGTTGTGCACCTCCATTTTTTATTTCAATCGGCTGCACCAAAAGTATGTAAATAAAAATATATGCATACAAATATATAGATATATTGAGAAAGTTGACAAATTTTCTATTCGTTGTTGAGAGAAAAAAACTAGTAGAAAAATCTGTGCATAGTGTTGCAAAATTTATACCATCTAATATGAAAAATGAAATATATGAGAGAATTACTTAAGGATTGTAAGAACCATGATCCCCAACCTATTTCTATTTTAATGAACTTGCAAATTTTATAATATACATTTGAAACAGAAAATGTAAAAGAAAAGGTTTTAAAATAACAAAAACAGTGAAAATCAAAGTTAATCTTTTTTATTCAAAGCTCCAAACAGAACTTGTCAAGGGAAAAGTGTTCTGAAGCTTCAAACAAAATCAATTAACTGAACAACAAAACGAGTTTCATTCCGATCAATTCACTGAGACCTCTATCATCAATTAGCACAACGGTTTTTAATTCTAAAAAAAAAAAATTTTTATATACGATTCTTCAATAAACCTATACATATTTGAGGCTCTCATTGAATTGGTCTCTTTTCCCTCCCGTTTTTGTTGTCCAAACACAAATAGAAACAAATTATACGAGGAAAACATACATGTAATGCCGAAATAAAACATTTATAATCAAGGGGAAAAAATTGGACTAATTACAATTGAAAGAAATATTAATAATTATAATCAAGGGTAAAAAAAAGATAATAATAGTAATAAAAATAAAATGCTGTACTAAAAACAATGTAAAGCTCAAATTTTTTATCGAAAATTTGATTGTGAAATGTAAAGGCTAAATAAAGCCAGGTTTGAATGTGTACTTAAAATGAAAATACTTTTTGCTAAAGTAAAAGGAATGGAGAAAGAAATGTGACTTTTTGAAAGAAATTTAGTAAAAAATTGCTGCAAATGGAGGGGTTTGGCAAAAACAAATTATAATGAAAAAACATCGTCCACCTGTAGATGCTTCTATTCCAATTGTGAATGTCGTTATGCTACGTGGTTGCCTCTCTGTATGTCAGGGCATAAAAGCTGCTACGTAATTTGTGACTCTGTTTCTAAGCCTATGAGCTTGAAAAAGGAGGGGTCCAGTTTTGTGGGGGGGGTTGGAATTTGTTAGACGGAAGCACCTGAATGACTAGAGAACTGAAAAAAGTGAGTACTTGTAGAGTTGCCCTAAAGTTTCGGAAATGGAAAATGCTTTTGTTAGTAAAAAGTCGTCTTTTTTCATGCATTCAAGCTATAAAAACATCTTTCAGAAAAGGAAAAGGCTCTTAATTAGTAAAAGTTCAGTGGCCAGCAAATTGGAGAGTATTTATTTATGTGTAGATATACTAACTTAATTCACTGATGTAGAATGTCAAAGATAAAGTTCTTAAAAATTAAATTACATATATACATTAAATTCTTGTTAAAGTCATCCACAAATTGCCTCCTTTCAGTTTAAGCAAAAATTTCATATCACTTGTTACAAGGAATTTAATGGTTAAGGTAAATGCCGGCTTTTTTAAGCGAAAGAGAAATTGTTTTACTGTGTTGAAGTATATTAATGAAGCAGTAAATTTCTTCTTGTAGAAATTCTGCATCATCGTTGATTCTTTTTATCCTGAGAAGTTGGGAATTAATGGTATTTATTATGACTTTTTTCCAAATGTTAGATGTCCAATTGGTCAATTTTAGCGTGTTAAATGTGATTTCTCTTTGTTTATCGTAAATTTTAATTTTCTTGTAATCAATATTTAAGTCAAGGTAGATTATGTTATGTTGCTGAGGGCTAGTATTGTTAAGTTTTAAGCTGGAAGGATAAGTATCTGCTCGTTCTATTTTGTTAAAAGTTATTAATTGCTATGATGTTATCGATATATCTATAAATGAAGGCATAATATTTAAGTTGTTCCTTTTCTAGTGATAATTGAAACTTATATTCTTGCGTGAAAAGGAAAAGTGTACAAATGGCTGAAGAACTATTTCATCCATTGGAATTCTATTTATTTGCTTATAAAATTTGTTATCAAATAATTGTTAAAGATGACTACTTGCAGGTAAAGTTTCAAATTTTCTCTTGTGATGATCCGGTCGATTTGTGGAAAAACATCTGGTAGCGTAAGAAGGCTATTGTAAATTTCCTCTAATGGTAAAGATGTGTATAGATTTTCAAAATTATAGCAATTAATATTCTCAGTATTTATTGTCTGCAATGTATTCAAGACTGTTTCATTGCTATTAGTGATCCAGTTGAAGTTGTGTTCTTAAAAATCTATATCATTAATAAATTTAAGCATTTGTCTTAGAAGGATCGTAAAACAATAGTCAATTTCTTTCATGAAATTCTTTGTACCATGAAGCGGAATTTAATTGGATTTTTTTGGAATTTAGGCAGTGCATAGAGATTTCCAAAACAATTAAAATAGTTGTTGGGAGCGAATTTTAAGTTTTTTATGGAATGCCTTAAACTTTTTAAGAATGATTTTTTCATTGGTATTAATGAGTTGATAGGTGTTAGTACTGTGGAGTTCATTATTAATAAGGTCAAAGTAGAATTTCTTTCAGATAATGCTGAAGTTATTACTAGCTTTGTCAATCTTGGTGGTGATAATTATTATGATAAATTAATTATTATGATAAATTTATCTTGCAGCTGTCGTATTTTGTGTTCAAGATCTTTATTATTATGCATTTAGGTAAAATTGGTATTGTGGTTGATGTTGTTGCAAATTTTTGCAAGAAAGTTTCTTTCCATTCCAGAAAGGTGTACGTTGGTAAGCTAGTTTGGTAACTAGCATAAACTATGAATGTGTTCAGATCTTTATTAAAAATATGAATGCTTGTTTTTTTACTTATATGAAAAGTAGGTCTATATTTAGTGCCCAGTTTCATAAGTTCTGTCAAATCTTGGTGCTGCACTATTTCCATTTCGCCTGTAATGATGTGTTGGTGAATAGGATCCTTAAATGTATCGTATTCCAGTAAACTGCAGTCTCAGCTTTGCTGTGGGGAAATTTCATGATGTTTGCATAACATACTGCCGAGGGTTTAAATGTACTTGAAGCACGGGGTGACTTTGTATTGTTGATCAGGTAAAAGATGTTGTGATTTGCTGAAAAGTTTATTAATTTTGATATTGTCATAGCAAGGGTGTTTGAAGTGCACTTTGCAAAAAAAACTTTTGTTACAAAAACTGCTATTCCTCAGTTTAAACATGCAGAAATTGAGAATCAGATTTTTCACTATCTTGTGATATATATATAAATATATGAACCAATAATTCACAATAAATATATGTACCCACTCTGTTACTCGGCTCCATGAGCTCATTTTTTGGTATTTTTATATGTTGGTAAATTTTGCACTTTTTGTTTTCAAAATGATTGAATTATGTTGTTCTTATTTCCAGTTAAGGTTTTTATGCCTTTAATTAAACTGCATGCAATAGTTGTAGAATTATCAACAATTTAAAAGTCGTTTAAGTGCGGCTAAGCCTATTTTTTTTACTATAGCAGCCATATTGTTTACATTTGAAACTTAGCAAAATAGTGAATTAAGTCATTTCTGCACAATCACCTTTTTTTTTTTACCTGTAAGTTTCTTCAAACCTTTCAGTAACTTTCAGTTTTGTGCATGGAAATATCTACCTTCTTGCTCACTGGCTGAATTGCTTGCTTTTGCATAGAAATTAATTTTAAGTCTAAAAATTGTTTTATCTGTATTTGTTGTTTTATGTTTTTCGATTTTTAATGAAGATATTTTGATGTTTTATCTATTTTTGCCTTGCTGTGAAGTGAGAACTGAATTAATTGAATGAGAAGCATATTTCTAATGAATTTCGAGGAAATAAATTTAAATGAAATGTATCAGAAATGTGTATAATTTAATATTTCATTCAAAGAAGTCATATGATGTCCACATCAAATTTTTTGTCATAATATGTGTATATATGTTATAATATAGACAAAAAGCTAGAAATTTAGAAACTGTTTTTGTTTTGTTTTTTAGACCCAAAAATGTGAAATATCCTATAAATATACAAAATAAAAATTAATTCTCATTTTGTATGTTTATAGGATGTTTTGAAATCTATTGGTGTTGAATTTCATTTTTGGGGGTCTTTGTGTAAAAATAGATTCTAAATTTCTTACTTTTTGTCTGTACTGATCAATTTTCAACAGCATACTGCACGAAAATACTTTGACTAATTATGTTTTGAAATAATAATTTTAATTTCAAAGATTATACTATTGTTATAACAAGTTTCAACATCCTGTACGAAAAGCTTATGAATATTTGTAAGCTTTTTTGTCAGCTTTAAATTTACACCTTTGATATTTACCCTACACTTTTTCCCTCAGATAGAATAATCAGGATTTCTATTCCTAATGTTCTCAAATTTTATATATATAGTAGGATTAATACTATTCTTACACATGCAATATATTGTAAAAGAAAATAAATAGCACCTATTGTTATGCAGAAGAATGAAAAAGGCTAACTGATACAATACATACATTAGCACTGCATCAATCTAATCAGTAAAACATATTATTATACAGATAGATCAAAGATAATTAATACAATACATAAATTTCAGAACCAGATGAAATGCAAGTTGACGAAATAAATGTTATTAGAAATACTGTACCACACGATTATTAACAAGATTAAAATGCCTTGCTTGGTGCATGTATATATGTATTATATTGCTAAATAATATTTACTCTTTGCTTGGCATGTACATGAAAACGCATACCATCCCAGTTCAAACATTTGATACGGTACAAGCAAGTAAACTATACATATTATTATGCAGAAAAAGTGATAAAGATTAGCTAAAATGATACATATAATTAATACTATTATAAGCAAATTAATAAAAGACATTATTATCCAGATAAGTGATAAAGACTAACTTATACAATACATAAATTTAGGACTGTAAGTGAGTTTACAAGACTTTTCGTCAATTAGTTGTAGGAAGAGTATTTGAAACCAATTGAAATGTAAGCTGAAAATAAATCTATTGGAAAAAAATATTATGCAATATTTATGATTAATAATGAGATTTAAAGCTTTATTCAGTACTTCATCACCACTAACAATGCACTTCAGGAAACTTTCACTGTGTTTGGTATACCATTATAGATGATTCACTGAAACAATAATTCACTTGCCTTTCATCATATTATCCAACTGCTTAGGCAGCCACCGACAGGAAAACTTCCAGACCCATGATAATGTCACAAACACTCCCATATGAAATGCCAAGCCCCAGGAAATGTCCTTGAGGTGTACACGCTGATCTGTTTTCACCATTGTATCCAAGCAGGAAATGTTGTTGTCAGTCAGCGACGAACATGGCCTCCCTGAATGCTCATTATCATGCAAGTCTTCATGGCCTTTTGCGAACTCACAATACCATCACCTCATACTTCTTAAAGTGAGACTTACCCATATGTGGGTTGCATTTCGCTGAGAATTTCGATGGGTGTTCATCCATTGCTGCATAGAAATGATCACACTTCATTGCTTGTATACCATGGGCGTATGAAGCATGACCACCATCTTCAACAACTGACAGCAGCACCATGCTGTGGAGTTAAGGCCAGGCCAGTCCAAGAAAAGTCCACCACCTGGAATGGATATGTTGACTTTGCATTTATAGCTGTAATTTGGCTAAAAAGAACTAGGTACAAAGGCTTTCTAATTCTTCCTCATGTTATTAGGCAGATAAAAATGTAAAACATTAACAAAACCTCACGCTATGTTAGCAGGGATAAAAAAAAATTTTAAAAAAAGAACTAAAAAAAATGTATCGTTTGAAGAATGCTTTCTTCTGACTTCTTGGGAAAACATAACACTGCAAAAAATATTAAATTCATTAATATTGCATGGAAGTTTAATTCAGTATATGTATATTATTGAGAGAGAAAGCTGACTGTTTCAACCTGCAGATTAACAGGTATTGATATAATTTAAAATCAAATATTCAAGGATGTATTATATATGTAACATAAAGAAGTCACCAAAAAAACTAAATGTTAAAAACAAATAAAAAGAATCAGCTTATGTACTAGAAACAAGAGTAAATAGTTGACACTACTAATCAACTCATTTATTTGCATAATGTCATGCTTGTATAACATTTGTATACTATACATGTTGAACTCCTAGATAAGTTTAAAGATTTCCTTTCCCATATGAGGTATTTTTCATATTGCAAGCATCATTTTACAAATATTCATGGATATAACTCATTCACAAATGATAAAAGTAACTAAGATTTGAGATAAAGGATTTGTAGGATACCATAGTACTATTTTTTAGAAACTTATATGCCAATTTTTTATTGAATATTTTAACACTCTGAGTTTTTCCTCACATTTTTATAACAAATAGCATTTTATAGCTTTCTGCTAGTTTAGTTTGAATGAATTATTTGGAAGTCTAAATATTGTGTCTCAAACTTGAATTAAATTGTAAATTGAGTAAAATTTTATATTTTAATTTCTCAGTTCTATTTGGTCAATTTGATTCCACTCAAAGTAACTCTTTACATCACATCTATTACAATTCCTTCTCCCATAACAGGTAATCATGTAGGATGTGATCTATCACTTTTAGTTAGTTATGTATTTTTTGATTGTAGCACTAAAATTAGTTACTGTTTTAGTCATTTCCTTTTCCTGCCATTTTATCGCATGTTCAAATTTAAAAGTAGCGTTACAATGGAGCCATCTGAGAAATGACCAACTAACCAATAGATTTGCAGATTTATAAGATTACTCAGAACAGTATTTAAAATTACTTCTAATAGATTTTATTAGTTCTAATGGAATATGATCTAAGCACGCAACAAAGAATTTCTTACATCATGCTCATTATTTGTGGTTTCATGTTACATTTCTTTTATCATAAAAAATTATGAATTGTTGTGTACAACTTAATTATCTTATATTTTAATGTAGAATAATGTAAAATTAATTTATCTTTATCAGAGTGGGCCAGAAATTGACCCTTGGTGATGTTGGTGAGGAATGTGTTCCTAAAGAATCATTTTCACCTGATGACAGTGGAATTCATGTTTGTTCTGACAGCCCTGATACATTTTCTGGTAATTTTTATTATCAGTGCATTCTTTATCTATCATGTTGTTTTGAAATATCTTATAAATACCTATTCTCAATGATGTATTTATCTCTACTTGTGACAATTTTTTCGTATTTGATTTGTAAAATATGAATAAAAGTGCTCTCTTTCTATATTTTCAGGTTAAAATGAATAATGTTTTATTCTAATATTTTACTTTCGAAGCTAAATACATAATACTGGAAAAGAACATTTTGAAAGTGCAATATTATTTAGAAGAAAACAGAACAATTAAAAAAAAGCTAAAAGAGTTTAGATTTTAACAATTTTCCAAAAGGGCTCTTTTAAACTGTAATATGGTTTGTCACTAGAGATTATCAATAGAGATAACCCATGTAGAACATTAATTTATAGGATATTATATGAAATGCATCTAGGGTAGCATGGGAGCATTATGTAGCTTCTGTTTATTTAAAAAGCGAAAAATATGTAATGTTGTTCTATAAAAATATCTAATGCTTTTAATTAGATATATCATCAATTGAATGCATTTTTATTTAAATCAATCAAATTAAAAAGTTAAAAAATAATATTTTAAGAACTGCATCCTTTGCTTTTAAATAGTTTATTTTGTTAATCAATAACAGACAGATTAAATGTGAAAGAATAATAATCTTGTGTCTTTCCAAATGGCAACACATTCTAATGAAAAGTGAAACAGCTGAGAACCTGAAATAAATGCCATGAAGTAATGTAAATCAATATGAAAAGAATAATTCCTTCCATTAATTACAAAATCAAATTTTCAACCTGTAAAGTTAAGTTTAATTATTTGTTTTTCATTTGTCTAATAAAATGATACATGAAATGTGAATGACACTAATTTGGTTACATGGTATAAAAAACTTTTTATGACAAATGTGATTATTGAAATAATAATGGTAAGCATTTATACATTACTTAGTAATCAAACTGTATTTATTATATATTTTTAAATTTTATTGTGGGAAAATATGTTTCAATTTATTTAAGCTTGTAATTAGTAATAGTCAGAAATCTATCTATTTATTTATTTTGCATTTATATCATAACTAGAAAACTGAAATGACCATTTTTCTAGATATTATAAATTGTAATTAAAATGGTTTGTGCAAAGGTGTGTGCTAATTCAAGTTGAATTACCCAGGGCAGGTGGCGAGAATGCCCCTTTGCTTACTGCCCCACGAGGTTTTCCCCTTCTACTTGCTTAATTGCTTAAAGAAGAGTGCAATGAAGGAAACCACTGGCGGTACATTTCTTTCTCTGCTCAGTGGTTTCTTTTTGTCGAGAAAGCCGTTTTGGAGCAGCTTTAGCTCCTTTTCTCTCCTCTTCAGTGCTGTCTGAATTCTAGGATTGTCTGATTTTCTAGGAGGCATTCATAAAAGAAATTACGTTAAGATGTAGTTTTTATGTAAAACAGATGATTGCCAATACAAACAAATGTTCACTCTCCCCCTGACACGCTCAATTTGCGTTCAGCCTTAAATTGTTTCAAAAACAGATGATAGCTAATGCAAACAAATGTTCACGTTGCCCCTGACACACTCAATTTGCGTTCAGTTGTAAACCATTTCAAAAACATGTGATTGCTAATGCAAACAAATGTGCACGTTCCCCCTGACACACTCAACTTGTGTTCAGCTGAAAATTCAATTTAAAATACAATGTTGGAATAAAATCGGGCAAAATTTAAAACTCTTTACACGAAAGGATATTTAGTTTGGGTAAATCTACCTGATCAGATGTACTACACACAACTCGTTAGTGGGTTTCGTCTTCTTTAATTTCTCAACATTGGCAACTTTCTAGGTAATTCATATGTTAATATAGTTAAATGCATAATAAGCAACAATTGTATGAATTAAAAATATTTAAATACCATGATAATTAATTAAAACAGTGATAACTATTGTGATAAAATTTATTTTACTATTTGAATGCTGTGGCAACTTGACCCCATTGGCTAGTACAGTTACGCAAGCAACCAATAAACTATCGGCGACAAACAGACACTTAAGCCACATATAATAAAGATACTTTCAAACTCAGATGAGGCAAATATTCTGTTACACATTGTTTTCTGTGTTAGTTTTTATCTTTGTGAGAAAAACATGTTTTCTGGTCATCCTGAATTTTGTGTGTTTGTAACTCTGCAAAAATATCTATATATTTTTCCATTTTATAAAAGCTGTAGTCTGTATCTATTTAATCAAACAGCAACATTTAATTTTTAAAAAATAATAATGTAATTATATTTATGCTAAGTAGAACTGTCAACTGTCCTTTTTTAGTCCCTTAACTAACTTTCTTGTCCTTGTCCTTTTTTAAGTATAGAAAAAATGCCAAATGTTCTTTATTTCAAAATTAAAAATGTCTTATGGCTCAATGAAGATGACATTTGGCATGCAAGTTTTCTATCAATGTTCCTGTGTTAAGCTTAAATTCTTCAATAAATATTTTCGTCAAGTTTTATCACATTTATCTAGTAACATTGTATTTAGTGACCTTTGTTTAACACTAGAACCACAGGTAGTTTCAGTATACCTAAAATCATGGGCTGGGTCAAATTGACCCCAATTAATAAAAATACATGTTGTTATGCTAAAAGTATGCTGTAATTATTTGGCAATGACATTTATTCATTTTTAACATTAAATTGTTATAATAAGTGATAAAAAATAATAAGCTATTACAATATGGAATATTGCATACAGTTAGCAAAATATAAAGACAACTTTAATAGAAATACTTAGTTTCTTACCAGTCAAGATTTCCTACACAGTTAATGCACATTTTGGCCAACTTCTTTTTATGTATTTTGTACATTTTCCACATATCGGTATTTTACAGTCAGAACAAGTATAAACAGTTTTGTTTCCATACTTGAAAGCTTAGCAATGAAACCTTTTTCGCATCTGCACAGATTCTTCAGTAGCATCCACTTTTGTTTGTGCATCTGGCTTGTACTTTCTTTTGTGAATATATGCACTACACAACTCTTCAATGAGTTGTTGAAGATATTCTCTCCTCCTAAGTTTTTTTCCAGTAACTTCTTTGTATAAAATCCCTGCAAGAACAAGAATATTGTAGAATACAGGAACTGGCCACCTCCTTGATCCTACCTTCATAGAATATTTACGAGCTTTTGGTCGGCAATGTCGACACCAAATTTTGTTGAGTTATAAAATGATATTGTTTCTGGAAGCTTTTTTGGGTGATTATTGTCAATGTCAACTGTGGGATGCAGGGCACTCTCCCTGATAAACTGTCAAAGTTATATCATCATGCTACAGTAACAATGTATCATATAACGGCATCTTTACTTTTTTTCACAATTCAGGTACTTCTTTCTGATTTTGTTTCATCGTTCCTATTAAACTAGTGTTCTTCGTTTTTAATATTTGGGACAGATTTAATGTTATGAAAAAATTATCTATAGTAATATTTCTTCCTTTATTTTCAAAAGGTTCTGTCAAACGCAAAACAACGTATTCGGAGAGAGATAGGTTTTCAGAACGTTCTTCATCTTTACCCTAGTATGGAAAACCATTGAGCACGTATTTACTATCAACATCAGTGGCAAGCCAGAACTTGATACCAAATTTATCTGGTTTAGTTGGCATATAGTGCGTGAAACGACATCTAACTTTAGACAGAAACAGCTGTTCATCAATAGTTATATATGGTCCTGGTTAATAGCAAGTTATCAAATTTTCAATAAATTTCTTCCAAACTTCAGAAATGAAACAGAATTTATCTGTTTGAAAGCATTCAGATTGTGTCGAATTGCAGAAATTTTGCAAGTTCTATGAATCTATCTCTCGCCGTAGTAGCGCGGAAAAAAGGTGGACCGCAGACTATCAAGCTGTATATTATTTGCACCATATATACCTTGACTATACAAAATTGATATAAAAGTGTCTAAGTTCGCCTAAAGTTTTTGACCATTTATTTTTTCCCAGTCACCAGTGAGCTTCTTGCTCTGTACAATTTTGGATATGACGATGCATAGTCTCATAAGTAGCCTCCATGAACTAATTTCATAGCCATTTTCAATATTTCGCTTTGCATAACTGGTTGGTCCACTCTTTTCTTTGAAAACATTATGTTCAGCAATTCTTCCACGCATACAACTTCCAGAGGTGATGCTTTCCCAACACGTTCCATCATTGGTAAAAAAAGCTCCAGAGTTCATTTCATCTGGATTTGAATCTGATAACTTTTTACGTTTATGTATACATTGCTCTTTCATCCCATAAGTTGTTTTTCTGCTAGTACATTGTACAGAAAAATTAGATACAGTATCTTCATCTGAGGAAATATTTTCTTCATCTGGGGGCACATATTCATTATTGCTGAAAACAATTTCTTCATCATTATCGTTTTCGGATTCATTTTCCAATAATTGTCGCATATTTTCGAGTACCTCACTAACTGTTAATTTACACATATTTCTTCGAGCCATTTTCACCTAAGGTCAATTTTATCTTCCCGTGTAAACTAAGTGACGAAAATCAAACAGACTGGTACACTGAAACTATCTCCTAGACAATGTGAACAACCAGTTGTGCTGTCATAAAGAGCCAGATGTGCACCCGTTAGACTACCGCATTGGCTATGGTAGTATTACACCATGTTCCATTCAATAGGCCCAAACAAAAACCATTGGAGAGAAAGCATTCCTTGAATATGCTAACCAGAGGCATTTTTCCCATGCGGAATGATAACGGGAGGGAGGGAGGCATCTGCAACAATGGCTATTACTACTACAACAAAATTCTCACCTGCTCTTCTGTTATCAGTAACAATCGATTATGTATTGTTCTGTTTACATCTGGGAAATGGAAAGAGGACTGAAAAAGCTTTTCCCATTCTAGGAAATGTTGAATTACAAATGTAGTACTTGTGATTATAATGGGATCAAAATGACCTTTTCCACGACTTTAGGTATAAGTATTAAAAACAAAAAAAAAATTATAAATGTTTAATGTATCATATTATCACAGCTTATTATTGGTACAAAAATAGGAAAAGTCAAGAATTTTTTTTTCATTTCTGTTAGTAACATTTTGAGAAAATCAGAAACAAAATTGCTTTTGGGTCAAAATGACCCTACCCGTGGTTCTAGTGTTCATTAGTAGCATGTACTGTACTCTATAGTGTGTTAAGAAATTTGTGTTCTTTCATGTGTTCAAAACTTTACAGTTTTATTGTAGATGTTTTATATTTGCATAGGCAAGGTGCCTGTTCTTCCTTTCCCAGCTGTCAGTTCCCATCCATGTGTGGGATTCACAGCTCAGGACTCTTATAAAGTCAGGCCAATGTCCATTTTCCATTGTCAGCAAAGAGATGTGAAACATTTTAGGCATTTCATTTATTTGTATAAAAGAATTCTGGCCTCTTAAACATGTGCTTATTTGGTGGATTCTTTGAAGCCATGTATTGAAAGAACTTTAATTTTGTGGAAAAATTTTGTGCTTGTGTGTGCTGATGTTGTCAATGTTATGACAAACTTTAATGAGCTTATTTGAGTATGATAAAAAATTTTTTAGCTTTCAAGTTCATCAGCAATTGAAAAAACTAGATGATGGTGAATCTCAAAAGATTACAACGACTTTATATTTCTGCCTTCAACAATTACTTGTTTTTGATGAAAATTTTACATTTGCCAAATTGTCAGTTATAAGTCTGTTAAATAATTAATTTCCAACATACCAGAAATTTGTTGTAGTTATTGATATTTGAAGGTAAAAGAAAAGCTGGATTTAATATGGAGGGCTTTTGTAATAAAGTAACATTAATTAAAAAAAAAAGTAATAAAAAAGTAAAATCTGATAGCTTTCAGATACTAGACAGCTGTTTTGTTTCCATATACCTACACATACATATTTATACATGTTTCAAGAGCTTTTGGGCTAATGCCCCTTTAGGCTAAAAACATTTAAAAACAGCATATCTTTAGAATTTCCAATAGACAGTCTCACATGCTGGAGATAAAAAATGTTTTATTACCTACAGTGTTGCCACTTCTCACTTTGAAAGTTTTTTAATCAAAAATTTGTTAAAATTTTACAAAATATGAAATAGACAATAAAACAAATTTGAAATTTTGGTTTCCAAATACCCATGTTTGGGGGGAGGACTATGTTGTTCAAAATTTGATCACTCTAAGTACTGTTGGTTTTTCATAGTTCGAGAAATATACATGCATTCATACAGATTCTTCATTAGGGTGGTAATATCTGGTGGTAACAATTTCAAAAGTGATACATCACATCTTGTGTTTAATAAGTTAATATATTATTGCATAAATTACTAAAGTAAAACTTTTTTAACTGTTTTTGAAGTTGTTTACAATTTGTTGAAGTTGTTAACAATTGTTTATTCATATGAATGTTAATTCTAAAATTATATTCCAATAATTTACAAAAATTAAAACGAAATAATGTAAATCTATTTTGTAAGGTCCTTTATTGCAACTCAACAAAGCTGGCAACCCTAACCTTAAGTCCTGTGTTAATAAAATTTATTATTGTTTCTTACTGCAATCTTCCTAATGTGTATGTATGTATGTATTTTCTTTTGTCACCCCCCCGATAACATATGGTACAAAATTACATGCACATTCAGATTTCTGATAGCATGCAATTCATATTTGAGTTATAAAATTGTTGCTGCATCTCAATATGTGAGTGCTCATAATCAGCTTATCTAATACTTATGTATTATTAGCACTATCACCTGATAAAATTTGGCAATTTTTTACAGAAGAAAAAGAATGATGATTTATTATTGCAAAAAAAAATTATTTACTGCATAAATAATTATTAAAGCTTATTTTATGTTTTAATTGGTTATTTTTCTAAAATTTTCAGTAAGCCTAAATACAAATGAGTTTTTCTTTCATTATATCTCACCAGCAGCAAAGTTGCTAAACACTGTTATTTCAGGTACGACTACTGGTCTGCATAGGCAATTTTGAACTTTTCCGCATGCGTAACATACATATGACCTAATTTCCCTAAGAAAGTCATGCACTAAGATTGCCTTCCATAGTCAGATAGCCCTCAAGTTACTTTGTTTTAATCGATTAACATGACCTAATCCTTTTGTCATGGTGGAAATTTCATCGCAGTTGCTTTAAAATAGATTTAAAGCATTTGTTTTCTTCAGTGATTTTGCTCAGAATATTACCACAGTTTACCACTTCTTCATTGCTGGCAAATCCTGCAATGATCTAGCAAATCTTGCAATCCCCAATTTTTTTTGCAGGCAAATCCCAAAAATCATTGGGATTTAGAAAAGAACTTTGTAAGACTGAAGAATTGTTATGTGCATGATTTCCACTGTTTGGCACATTTTGAAAATTTGGTGATTTTTGTTGAGATTGCTGTACTAATATGTAACATTTGTCCTATGCTTTAAATTCTAAAGTTTTAAGCATATAAATGTTAAAAAATGTGTATTCTAAAGCAAATTTGATTTTTCTTATGCGAGTAATCTTATAGTTTGTCTTAGTGCAATTCTGTCTGCAAAACTATACACAAAGATAAGCTGAAACTTTAAAATGTCCTATCACTAACTCATCTCAAACTTATATGAACCATGTTAATAACTCATCTCAAACTGCTGCATCATATGGCCCATGTTACTAATTCATCTCAAACTTATATGAACTGCAGCTGTCTACTTTTGCCTTTTTAAACAGAAAAATCAATTTACTTTTCCTGTTTAGAAAAGTGAAGAAAGAAAAATACTATGCTGCTTTTATCAGTAAATGAATTATTAATCTTTAATGTCTATTAGGTGTTATATCCTTATTAGCTTATTATGTTAGATTTTGTCTTTATTAATTTATCAATATCTATTCTGTTTCTTTTATTTTAGGTAGAGATGTAGATTTGGAAAGTATTGGATATCAGCCTGAATCAAAAAATGTTGGAATTTATTTATTTTCCCAGCAGTTATTCGCTCTTTTGGAAAAACGTGTTTTGCACTCATATCGTAATTGGAAACTGACTTTATCACAACTAATTCTTCAACCATTTTTCCTCATTCTTACACTTTTAATTTTGAAATCATTGCCTAAACCTCATGATGATCCTCCTTTGCAACTTGGCATTCAAGCTTTTCATGGAACAGAAATACCATATGCTGTGAATAAAAGTGATGATAGGAGCAAAATTCTTGGAGAAATTTTTGCTTCACAATATAATGATCCTGACAAAACTGTTCAACTGAATGTGGATACTGATGGTCTAATTCAGCATCTTATACATGAGGCTAAACAAGATATTGGAAAGTACAATATGCATAACATTGTTGGAGCTGTATTTCAACCTGAGAATAAGAAAAATCAAACTACCGTAACTACCCTGTTTAATAATCAAGCCTTCCATTCACCAGCTATAGCATTATTAGAAGTAGATAATACAATATTAAAATACTTTATAAATGACAATCAATCATTTTCAGTAGTAAATCATCCCTTGCCTCGTACTCTTGCTGCAAAGGTAAGCAATAATTTCTTTTATTGAATTTAAGAGGTTTTTATAATCAATATTAGTAACTGAATAAGCTACAGTAATATTGTTAATCTTTTATTTAGCATTAACCATAAGTTGAAAGCTGAACAAAAGTAACTGAATAAACTTTTATATGAATCTCCGAATAGAATTTTATTGTGGGTGTTCTTCATTGTGAGAAATTAACTTGCATGGGAAATTTTGTTATTGAAAGATATGTCTTTATCTCTCTCTTGCATTTACTAGAACATCATATTTGAAGTTAATAAAGATTACCTGAAGATTAATTAAAATTAACCTATTGCAAATAAAAACAAAAATTCATTTCAGAAATAAACGTATGTGAAAATGCCTTGGCCTAAAAAATAAAAAAAAGCCAATTGCTTAAAAGTAGAATTTAAATAGAAAAAATAATAATTGATATAACAAACTGAAACGCTTTAAGTAGACATCCTCAGGGAGTTGTATATTTTAAAGTCCTTGTTTTTGCTCCATCTAGAATTCTTCAAAACATTTCAGTCATTTCTGATAGTTGAAGAAAAAGTAATAATTGATGTAACAAACAGAAACACTTTAAGTCAGATGTGTGTGTGTAAAAATATAAAATTTAATTAATAAAATTGTAGGTTATTAAACCCAGATGTTGTTTTCGAGTCTATATTTCATGGAAGAATAGTTACTGGAACCTCAGATAGGTTCTACTTTCCACCTGAATTTTGTGGTCACAAAGATACTATACATTTAAAAGCATCCACGCTTTCTCCGGAATTCGAACCTGTACTCTTCGGTACAACAGTCAGATTCACCAACCACTATCCCATCTTTTGGCATTAAACCCAGATTATTTGTAGAAGTAAATGTGTGTGAAAATTCTGTTGCAAATTTGAGTAAGGAAATTTTTTTTTCCCTGAAAACTGAGTTTAAATTGAATGAAATAAAAATGAATAAAGAAAAATAATAATTAATTATTGATGTTTCATGATTCAATGAAACAAAGCTGACAATCATCAGGGGTTATAAACCTTTTTTTCATTAGACCTTTCAATACATAGGAAATACTGACTTAACAGTTCTATCTTTCTAGACCATTTGAGAGAATATATATTTAAAATATAAAGTATCTAACAAAGTTTGACAATATTAAAATACTTTAAATTTCAAATTTTCAATTGAAGTGCATCCCCTTATCAAGGATGCATACTGCACTCTTTTATATCATTCGTTCCCTGCAGAGATCTGCGTTGATATGAGCTTTTATCCAATCATCATTTAAAGCTCAAACAAAGCACCCTGAAATTATAAATACTTCGCTTATGATATGTGCACTCATTCTTTGGCTGCATATTTATGTCTCTTGCTTGGCTATTTCCCCAATGTTAAAAAAAAAAAAATGTAACTGCATACTTTAAAATTGTGGGATGCTAATTGCTCCCATTGTGCTGTGACATGCCGTAATATCTGTCTGAATAGAGTAATCAACAAGTAATAAAGATATGTTCGAATTATCAAATGATTGGTGATCAAAAGATTTACATCTCGTAAGACACAACCAGTATTTCTCCTATTTCTAGTTATCTACAATGCCACAGCTTCAAGCTATATATATATGTACATATATATAATAAATTATATATATATTACTGATCAATTTTCTGCAGCATAATGCATGAGAATTTGTAGAATGATTATATATTTTTCTTTATAATTTTTTTTTGTTCATATATATGTGTACATTCTTTATAAATGCTTATCTTGTTTTTATTAAAAGACACATTCTGGGCCAAAAAAAAAAGTGTTCACACCTAGAAAAATGTATATGTGCATTTTTATTGGATGAAATATAAATAAAACTTATCATTAAGCGATTTTTAATTAACAAACAACAGTTTTAAATTTGTTCATTCATACCATTATTATTTATTCAGATATATTTATATGTATTTTTACAATTATTTGTTATTATTACAATTTTTTTTATTGCAATTATGATTCGCCTTCCTCTTTTTTAGGGCAGGCAGCAACAAATTCAAACTACAGAAGCATATCAAATTTCCCAAGATATCATGTTTGGAATGTCTTTCTTGATTGCTAGCTTTTCTATTTTCATAATTAAAGAACGTTCTTCTAATTCAAAACATCTGCAACGAGTCAGTGGTGTTAATTTATTCTCATATTGGTTTGCATCCTTTTTATGGGACTTTCTTAATTACCTAATACCGTGCTGCTTGGTATTGCTAATATTTTATGGCTTTTCAACAGAAGGTCTTAGTTCAGCAGAGGAATTAGGTAATGTAAAAATAAATAAATAAATAATAAAAGTTATTTAAAACATTATACCTATTGCACCAACAAAAATGTTTTTGAAATGTAAATTTATAAATATTTAACTTAAATTATTGTAATTTTAGATATTGCTGGATAATTTAGACTTGTGAATTGAATTCATTGATGATATTTTTTTCATCATTTCAGTAATTTTTTAATGAGTAATTAATAATAAAGCTTGATAGAGACTAGTTGGAGCGAAGTCTTTGTCTAGATTTTAACAGGTTCATTACAGTAAGATCCAAAATTTTTATGCTTTGAATGCATCAAGTTGTCCAATGAGAAGGATGAGAGAAACATTTTGATGCTAAAGTGGTATAGTTTCAAGTAGTAGAGACAGTACAGTACCCATTGCTTATTAAACTCACTGGTTTATTAAACTCAACTGCTTATTACATTCAAATTTCCAGAAACCAAAACTCTACATAATCATCAGTAAAAAAACTTGTTTTGTAAACTCGTCTCCACTGCTTATTAAACTCAGAGGGGCAAAAGACTAGTTCTTCAGCGCCTGAATATCTTACTTGTACCTATCAAACCTTTTCATAGTTCATTCATTTAATGTATTGTGAAGCATGGCTTTGTCATTCAGGTATGTAATACTTCGTTAAAACCGGTTTAACCAAAAAGTTCCTGCTTCTTTGTCCCTTTGCCTAAGAGACACTCTTTTCAGAATTTTTATCTACAGAGGGGCAGAATTTCATTATCTTGTTTAACAAAAGCAATCCTCTGGAATTATCATAAATGACTAAAGGTTCCTTCATGAATACCAGCCTCTAAAGGCTGCTTTTGTTTTATGAAGGCATGTGTATACTTTATCAGTTGATATTTTACTGCTTTTATTATCACATTTTTATAAAGTTTTACAGATATTTTCATTTGTTTATTTTACAGAGATCTATTCTTTAGTCTCACATGTTACAAGCTTGTGTGTTATATTTAGGGCTTGATTTCTAAAATTAGAAATGTTGTAAGTTCATGGAATGCAATCAAGAATGGTAACAGAAATAAACAAATAAAATAATATATAAAGCAATAAGCAATGAATAATTAAACAAAATAGAAAGGGATAAGAATAATAATAGTTAATAGTTATAAATTAAAGTATAAAAGATTAAAAGGAAATGATTAAATTAATAATTAATTAAAATAAATTGAAATGTAAGTAAAATTATTAAAAAAAATGAAAATTAAATTCATAATAATGATAAGCTGGAAGGACACATAAATGAGATTGAATGCATAAGATTCAAACCTTCACACTGTAATTCAGGCTGGTAGTCAGCCACCACTAACCACTGTATAGTCGAGTGGGATGGTAAAAGCAAAAGTAAATATTTTTTAACTGAGATGTAAATGCATTTTTATTTTAGCTTCTATTCCATTTAAAGACATTTTGTCCAAATGAATACAGCTAAAAAAAATCCCTCTTCCTTGTGGGTCTGAAATTTTGACAAGGAGAAATTTCTTCTGTAGCTGTTAGTTTGCCCATGCGTTTGGCTCTTCCCAGGGAAGCACCAATATCAATTTTAGTAACTGCTAAATAAAATGTGGCATTAATATTTTCTGTTAATAGTATTTTGTGGTACTATTGCAATTCAGTTGTACAGTGTAGTTTGTCTTATTTAAAGCTCCAGAGCACCCTGTCTAAAATTACAGTTTCTCTTGAAATATTGAAGTACTATAACCATATATTATCTGAACTGAAGATGATATCGGTGAAATTTTTTATCTTAAAATAGATACCAACACTGAAATTGTTAAATTAACATGTAGCTAACCATGGCCAAAGGAAACCTTTCTTTATCATCATAAACTGTTAACCAGCCAGTTTTCTTACATAATGTAGTTTGAGTATGTTCGTGTTTTTACCTTTACATTTTCTGCACATATTTATCAACTTTTATCATTTTGATGTAATTTTTATCTTTTAGATCAAAATATAAGTATTGGTTTAAGTAAGCCTATCTGTTTCATTTTCAGTCATGATTCAAATTTCTGGGGGGAGGAGATGCTTCATATATTACAGGTTATGAGAGAAGATATGATAACCTACAACTTGTTTTGCTTTAAATTTCTGATTCAAAATAAAATCAACAATTGAATGCAAAGTTATATACACCGAAGAGCCATTACATTATGACCACTCTGTTAATAACATGTAGGACCACCTTTAGCCCTCAAAACTGCCAGCACTCGGCATGGCATTGGCTGCACAAGGTACAGATAGATAATCTGAGGTATCTGGTACCAAGCCCTCACCAAATGGTCCTGCAATTCCCTCAAATTGCAAGGGAGTAGCGTGGCAGTATGAATTTGGTTTTCTAGGTGGGATGACAAATGATCTATTGGTTTAATGTCAGGTGAATTTGGAGGCCAAAACATGACTTGAAAGTCACTGAAATGTTCCTCTAACCACTCCCTGATGATTCGACCCTTATGACATGGTGCATTATCCTGCTGGTAAACACCATCCCCCCACCGGAAATACTGTTCTCATGAATGGGTGAACTGGGTCTGCAATGATGTTTACGTAGCGCACAGATGCCAGAGATTGTTCTATGGGAATTATGGGTTCTAATGTGCTCCATGAAAGCATTGCTCACACCATAATACCCCCAGCACTGGCTTGTCTCTGTTTAACTATGCATCCGGGAGTCAGAGTTTCGTTTGGAAATCGGTGTACTAGCACACGCTCATCGATGTGATGGACCAGAAACCATGATTCATCGGACCATGCAACATTCTTCATTTCTTCTATTGTCCAATTCCGATGTTTCTTGGCCCACTGCAAACGCAGCTGGCGATGGCGTGCCGTTAGTGCAGGGACTTGCTTCGGCCTCCGGGGGTGCGTAGGCCCATACGCAGCAATGTACTGTGCGTAGTGTGTTGAGAAATACTGTGTGGGCCGCCACTGTTGTAGCTCTTCGGTCATGGCAAACAATGCATAGCAATCTCCGTTTTCCTCTAGAATCACTGCGCTATCGACGACACACTGCTGGCTGGCGATTTATCGTTTCATCATCCATACACCACCTTTCAATATGCACTCACAACAACTGCATGTGAGCAGCCCACTAAACATGCAGTTTCTGATATTGATGTTCCCAGTCACCGAGTCATAACGTCTTGACCTTTATTGAAGTCTGATAAATCAGCTGCTTTTTCCATTACGTCACTAATCGTGCTACGTTTGAAAAGACAATGCATAGCCACTTTATATTACTCCGACATCATTCACGCACCCGGAGTGGTTTTGTTCCTAGATGAGCCTACAGTTATAGATGGAAGGTGGTTATAATTTAATGGCTGTTCGGTGAAATGCTGCCTATATGCAGTGAAGTCATAAATTTCGAAATGGATTTTTGAATGATAAACTGTAAAGCAAATAACATCTTTTTTTAAAGCCATAGGAGTAGAAGGACAGATATTTGTTACATCTATGAATCTGCAGTAAATATTGAGTTTTGCATTTTGAATGCTACTTTATGTGAAATATCTGAGTATCTATAAAAAAATCTTAAATGACTTTCAACCTTTTCACGTCCAAGGACTGTTAATTACATTGCTGTCGCTGCTTTTTTGGTTAATTTTGTAATGCCATATAAACATTAAATTGTTTTTAGTTGATACTTATGAATAAAATAATGCAAACTCAACTGCAGAAAATTCTTCAGAATGAAGTTAATAATACTGAAAAATACATTATTGATGCACTTTTTGGTTTGATATGTATTAGTGAATATGGAATCCTTAACTTATATATATTTATGTATAGGTATATATATATAAATGGAACAGAATTTTGAACATGGTATAAAATATCAAATTAAATATCTTTAATATACAATGTTCATTAATGTAAATATATTTATGTAATATCAATATAAGTAGTTAATTAGATTTTGAAGCAGTTAGAAGTTTTAAGTTACATATATACATGTATATATACATATAGCTATCTATAAAATTTAGTTCCTTTCAGTAAATTGATGATAAATGAGTGCTTGACTAGGAAAAACATTATTTTATTATTATTTGAGTGGATTGAGGATTAGAAGATTACTGAAAATATCAATTACATCAGTGAGGCCAATCTGCACCCCACAATTTTGATCATGGCTCATTACATATTTAAAAAAGCAGCCGAGCAAGAGACGTTGTTTAGGTAGCAAGCATAGGCAGAGAAAGAGGGTAGTTGGGTTGCAACAGTATTTATGGTAAAATGTTTTGTAAATCTCATTAGCTAAAACTTATAGGCAATGCAGATGTTTTAAGATGACATAATGCAGAATTAGTTTTCAGATAAGACGCAGTTTATAGAAAGTTATTACTAGAGAAGAATTATCCAAATTAAAAATGAGCAATTAAGAGGCATTTTAAATTACAATTTTTTTATCTTGCATATAAATATATATACCATTTTATAAGTATACATAAAATATAGCAGTTTTTGATCTACTTATATATATATATATTGTTTGGTCTGGTTTGTTTGATTATAGCAAAACACTCGACGACTATTTGCCTAGGGTAAGGGTGCCTCGGTGGAGGACTTTCTAAGCAAAACTGGCTCATATACTCGTTACACATGGGGAAAACCATGAAAGCGCCAATACAACCATCCCGTTCACTGGGATTCGAGCCCCCGGATCAACCTACCAGTGTTCAACGACTTTACCGCTCAGCCGCTAGTGAGCCACACATATAGGCTAAATTGTATTTGTCCATCGTTTATAAAGTGTTACTGAGTGCAGCTTAATCATAAAGAGTTGTAAAGTATTCTACGAAATTACTTCGCTTCATAGACTTTTTGTAAGCTTCATCATATTTGTTTAAGAGACTTGCAATGCTAATTCCATTTCCAAGCCGTTTATGTACCTTATTTTTTTTACTTTGAATTATATTTAGAGAATTATTTCACCTGATTATAGCTGAAAATTCAGTTTCTTTTAATGAAGAATTTAAGGATAAGAAGATAATTAAGTCCTTTTCTAATTATTCTTGAAGCATTTAAATTTTAAAAAAAGGCATATTAATATGGTTATTGAACTACACTGTACAATGAGCAATGAAAATTTTAATAAAGGTTTCATACTTTATCTTATGAAAACAAAGTATCAGAATCTAATTAAATGTTTCACTTCTTAGAAAAATAGAAAATACAAATATTTTTGAATAAAAAGAAAATATCTTTATTAAAATAGACAGCTCTCCTTGTCACAGAAATATACTGTTCATCGGGTTTAAAAGTTATTCAGACTAACGTGGGAAGTTCAGTGAATGACATGTATTTCCCTTTGAATGAATAAACTAGCCAAAAAAAGGGGGCACTTGAAAATTGATGCAAATTTAACGAATGGATTTAACGAGCCCTTCTACAGCGTACCTCTGAATGTAAGCATTTTAGTGGATTTCTTTAAGGTATGTAAATATAAGTCCATTTTTCCTAGAAAATTCTACATGAAATCATGCCTAGCCAACCCTCATATGCTTTGCCATATTCAATTAAATAAGCTCACAAAATCATTATGCTGATTAAGTAATTAATTTCGTGTTAGATGATACAAAGCTTTTCAAAAACTAGGATACTTTCCGTAAACAATTAGTGCTGTTCAACTGGAATTGAATCGGATTATTTATTTATTTATAGCAGTGCTTTTCAGCCTCGGAACTTACATGTGTGTGTTGTTCAAGGGGGAAGGAAATTCTTAGATGAAAGTAATATAATAATGCAATGTTAATAAACAAGTAAATATAATCATTAAAATTCATTTGATAATTATAATTTAGTTTGCAAGTATAAGGAGATATACGTTATTAATAATCCAAAAAAGTGCATACTAATATTATTAAACGGTTTAATAATACATAAAAGAACACTTCAACAAAACTTTTCGCATTCTATATAATTTGTCTCCATACTGATACCGTGTACATCCTTGTATACATTGCTGACTTACAGAGGACAGCTCTGTAGCTCCATTCAAGTTTTTATTCTTGATATATTGATACTGAATGACACCTAAAAACACTTTTCTTTTACAATATATCTCCCCTTATGATCCGTAATGGATCCATTTATTTTCCGCTTCCTCATAAGCGTCAGGCTTTCATTCTTGACTGCATATGCATCACCACCATTCGGTGTATTTAAAGTAATTAATAAGGATTTTACTGTATGTTCGAGTTAAATAATAATTCCATTTTCACACTTTCAAATTTATAGGTATGCATTGCATGCCGTAAGACATTGTCTTTGGTACACTATGATTGTTGTTTTTTTTAACTTTATATTTATTAATATAAATGTATGATTAATTCTGAAAAATGTCAGCTTCAATAAAACTGATAAATAAGAGCTGCTGATCTTCATAAATCCTGTAAAAAACTTTACAGTAAATTTCATAATCTCATTTTCATCTTGTGAAAAATTTAAATTTTTTATAGTAAAAAATATGAATAATTTGCTACTTAATGAAAGATGAAAATAACCATTTTTGTGTTGCTGGAAATGTCCTGAGTAAATAAAGCTGAAAACAATTGAAACTGAAAAATATGGGATCCTTGAGACTGTAACCAATTATTCAAAATGGAATCGCATTTATTAACATTGTTTATTATGTATGTGTACCAGTTTGATTTATACTATCTTTTAAATTTCTTAACAGGTCGTTTGTTTTTGTTATTCTTTATCCATGGATTCTCAGCTTTACCATTTGTATACTGCTGTACATTCCTTTTCCTGTCACCATCTACGGCATATGTTCGACTTAGTCTATTCAATATATTAGTTGGTGAGTATGTTACATTATTGAAAATTATTTCAATCAATGTGTAATTTTTGCTTAATTGCTCATGCAGTTCTATTAAATGCAACAGAACGTACCACATTTTAAACTGGCAGATTTTCACTTGCAGTATATTTTTAATGTAGTTTGTATGTGCTAATTTCATTGTAAATCTCGTCATTTACCTTTATGTTTGGTAAAATAAATAAGAAATATTCTGTGAGATATAAAACTTAATTCAGAATGAATTATGGAAGTCTGATCAAAGTAATAAAACTATTTCAGCCAAACAAACATTTCCTGATTGTTATATGTAGCTGAATTCCTTTCTGTCTTCTGTTTAAGTTCTTGACTATGAGTTTTGTTTGATGTAAACGTGACACATTGCAGCTTCACACTTTAAATATTTTTTGCTTCAAACAAAAGCATTATTAAATGTTATATTCTTAAAACTGAAGTAATACTCTTAATTTTGAGCTCATTTTATGTGCATGAAGAAGAATTTTATGTTTTAAAATTTTAAGATATATTTTTGTTGAATTTAATAAATAAAAATTTAATCTTTGAAATCTTTGAATATTGATAATAATAACTCACTCAATTTTTTTTAACTTTTAAGTTATTGTATTCAGTAACTATTGATTGCTAATTTCTAAATGTGGCAACCTCTTTATTTCATTTCTGGAGTCATTATACATTGCTCATTGTAAATAAACAAGAAGAATCAACATTGATCTTACAATTTTTCTTCTGAGATTTTCTGTTCCCCCCCCCGGGGGGGATGACTCAGGATAATTCCTGGGAAGTACTGGCTAGGATCTGTACTTAGGCAGTCTCAACCACGTGGGTATATAAGTTGACTTCACAGGACTAGAGCCCGAGTTTATTCTTAGGTTGGTTCAGGCTTGGCACGGACCGTACTGGTACCGTCGTGTCTGTTCCTCTGTCTGTGGTGGAGCTATATTGTCAGATTTTGTTGCCATCCGAGGGGAAACACCCCTATTGGTGGAGTCGGGTGATGCTGCATGAAGTTGCATCTCCGACTTAGGCAGTCGGCTTCACCAGATGGATTATGGCCCTAAGAATGGATTGTGGCTCTGGGTACCAAGATGATATTCTATGTAGGGCGATCCCTGAGAACACCATGTAATAGAGTCCTGGTTTTCCGGTGTAACTGTTCCCTCTCCTTTTTAAATTAAAGTGCTTAAAAAAAGACAAACAGTCATGCTTTAATTCTTTTCAGACAAAGACATCATCAGTTCTGAATGAATTAATCTGAAAGACACATAATAAAACTGTGTTTACTATTTGTGAAGCTTTAGAATGAGGCTGCAATGAAAGGTCATGCTTAAGACAAAAGTTTGCATAGCAGATTCTGGCTCAAAGCATCACACATTTCTTTCTAAATTATTTAATTTATTTGTCAAGAGCTTATCTTAGAATTTTCTCAACTTCAACTTGAAATGAATTATTGCATGACTGTCATTTGAATAATCACATGAACTTTTTATTTATGAATTTCTGTATTTGTCTTTATTCTTTGTATTTATTTTGTATTTAAAAATAGTTATTATCTTCATGAAGCTATGACTATCATTAGGTTTCCATTTCTGTGTGTAATTAAATATCATGCTAAGTGGTGGCCCAATGGCAAAAAATTGAAATGCAAGGAAAGGAAAATTTTGAGAAATCCAAGTATAAGGATCTTGAAAAGGAAATGTTGAAATGGTTCACCATTCAAAGAATCTGTAATCTGCTAATATCTAAATAAGTGTTTTAAATAAGCTAATGAATTTACCAAACACTTTGTTGAGATTGCCTTTTTATCCTCAGATGGCTGATTGGATAGGTTCAAGTGGAAGAGTATTTCTTCTTTTCTTGAGAATTGAGGAGCATTTCAAGATTAGATGCCAAGAAAAGGGGGGGGGGGATTTAATATGATGTCTTGTGCTAGTGCTAAAAAAAGCGGGGAACAGAGGAAGAAACAGGTTGTTTTAAAAACTGAGGAAACTGGATTGTTTACAGTGAAGATGATACCAAACCAAGTATTAAAATTTCACGACCAAAGATGCAGTGCCAGGAAATTGTCAAAAGTGCAAACCACAGTTCTTGTTTGTGCCAGTATGAAGGACACTGAGCATTCTAGTCTTTCGGTGACCAAAATATTTCAAAAGCAAGGATGCTTTAAAAACGGTGAAAATTCTTCCTGTAAAGTTGATGTTAAGGCATGGATGATGTCAGGATCTTTTGAAGAACAGCTATGAAAATGGGATGAAGAAATTGTAGCCTAAACGAAACTGAAAACTGTACTGCATGCACTGATATCGAGAAATTAGAATAGCTTGAGCTTGTTTTCTGACCGCTGACTGCAGTTTTGAAACTGCAGCCAATACACCAAAGCATGGTCAGGAGCTTGAAATAATATTATAGGAAATAGTTCATTTTAAGCATTTTGATCAGGCACACGCAGTCAAGTTTATTGCATCATTGCAAAATCAACCATCTGAAATTCATTTTGGCATGCTGGCCTTACAAAAGATACTGAAGAAGATGGTGATGAAAATGAGGACTTACCTGTTGCTAAGTGGTTGTAAAAAAAAAAAGTGGGGCTTCATTTTTTTCAGAAAAGAGGTTTTTTAAACATGTGAGGATGATGTTATGACATGTGAAGATCTGAATAATGAAGATATGACAGAAATTAAAATGAGAAGTGCTGACATTGAAAATCCTTACCCTGATGATGATGAAAATGTAAGTAATGCATGGAAAGTGAACTTCTTTTTACAGTAGTTGCCAAAGCTGGAATGTATGTCTTTAATAAGTTTTTATTCCCACAAATTGTAGAACTAAAAGAGTTAAGAGTTATTTCAAGTATGAGAAAAGATATGGATAAAACTTTCTTTCAGACTGCATCATGACAGCAGAAAATTACTAATTATTCTTGCAGTCAGACATTAAATAAGAGATAAAGGTTAATTCATGTGTATTTTTTTATTATTAATTTTATTGTTTTTGCAATTTGTGGGAAAAGTCAGTTGCTGTATATGAAATGTGATAAAGTATTGAAGCTAGCACAATGGTTACAAATTCATGCTAGAATATATACATAGCTCGCAATAAAAGCAGGCAGTATGATCAGATGTTATTAGCATACAAATAAACTTTGAAAACTTTGCTGTATCTTTTCTGTCTTATAATGCAAGATGCAATGATTGCTGTAAGGTGTATATCAGAGGTGGCCATAGCACAGCTCTTGCAGGCATGTGGTGGGACTAAAGTATATCTATGAAATATGATAAACTAAACCTACTCAGTGTGCAAAAGAAATAATTAACTTATTTAATTTTTTTATGAAATTATCAAACATATATTTTTATTTGAAAATTGTTTCACTGCTTTTAAAATGGTGTAAATATGGATTTATGTCTTTTGGAAAATCTAGTTACAGCTTTTGAACTTTTCATGAATTTCAACCTGTGGCTCTTCTTGAAATAAAGTTTGGCCACCCTTGGTATATAGGTTTGATACCTCATTATACATAGCTGCTATTGAACTCAAAATTCCTTACCTTGAACTTAAAAGGATTTAGAAATGTTTTGCTGCCTAAGATGTCTAAAACAACACATGGAAATGATGGCACATTAAATTGTGATACAAGCACCACTGATGACAGCTGATGCTTACAGGCTGAACTCTATATGATTCTTACACAGATAGAAGTTGTCAACGTATGTAAATGAGTGTGGAGGAAAAGTTCTGAAAGTTTTATGAATTTTATCATCTTAGGAAAAGGCTTCTCCAAATTCACTTTAAAATATTTTCATTGATAACTCCAATGTTAGTAAATTGCCTGAAAATTTTGCTTAAACAAAAACAATTTCACCTGTTAACCAAAACTTTGATAAGTAGCATGTTGGAATAATTTAAAAATATAATGTCAGAGAAGAATCTCAAAGAATAATAATTTTTAATCATTATTTCTAAAATTGAAAAGTTATCAAAAGTTAATTCCATCCTAAATATTAGTTATTAGCACCAAAGACGCTGTTGTTCTCAATCTTCAATCTTTTGTCCATATCACTTTACAAATAACATAAAGTTGCCACCAAATATTATCACCATGTATTATTTTTTTTAAATAATATACTAATATAAAAAAATATGGCAGCACAAGTAAAATGTTCTTTCTATCAAATGTTACCACTATATATTATTTTTAAAGAAATACTGTAGCAAATATAAAAAATTATATAGCAATATTTAACATTCAATTGGAAATTATAAAGATATGTTGTTTTTAAATGTTTTTGTAATATTGCTGTTCAATTTTGTGTAGTGTAAGTGCATAGACAAATTTTAAAATACAAAAAGTTAGTAGCAAAAAACAAAATTGTGGACATCATCTTATTAAGAAAACTGAACATTGGTATGATGAACTGAGAAAAGACTGGAAAAAAATATGAAAATGCATGACAACACTTCACATCCAATTGAAAATTTTAAAAATATGCTGCTTTTAAAAGCTTTGTGATTTTACTGTAAAATTTTTATGGTATAAATGAAAAAGTGGTATTTAATAATAAAGTTTAAAAAGTATTTATTTTTAGTGATTGTGTAGTCCAGTTAATAGGTGTTTATTTTAGACATATTTATTATTTTTAATGCTTTAGTTCAGTATTTTTAAATATTGCATACAATTCTGTTTTTCAATTCTTTATTGGATGTTTGTAAATTGATATATGTACACACATATTTATATGCATATGTACAATTGATATATATGTATACCCATACATTTATATCCGTATTTACAGGTATTGCATGTTTGTTAACTGTAACCATCTTGGAGATCCCAGATCTTGGTGTGGAATATGTTGCAAAGCCCTTAGATTATACCTTCTCAATTCTTATCCCTAATTTCAGTTTGGGACGTGCTGTTAGCAACTTGTACCAGAATTACCAATTCAATAAGTTTTGCAATAAAAAAGAAATAAAACTTGTTTGTGATCTGAAAGTACCACCATTTTTTGAGCTAGTAAAACCTTGTTGTAAAGGTGAGTTGAATCATTCATAATAAGTAAAGTTTTAAATGTAATGTTTACTAATCTAGTTCAAATTTTAAGTCTTTCTTTGCTTTGGCTTTGATGATCTATTAATGTTGTTAGCAATATTTTTCTGACTTAATATAACTTTTAATTGATAAAAATGGTTTTGCATATCATTTTATGCAAATAAAAAAAACTATTTCATTTTAGTACATTAAAAATATGCATTTAGTTTAGAGCTTATAAAAGTAAAAATTTTATTGTTTAATTTTATTTTATTTTAATGAAAATAAAAATAGGTTGCATATTTAGACAAATAAGAAATAATTTTCTCAAAATAAAGTCTTTTATATTTTATATTTTGGTTTAGGTGAAATATGATAAACAACAAATAAATGATATACCTTCATTTTCACTATAACAAATGTATATTTGACTTTAAAAAAAAAGTTAACTGATGGTCCAGATTTTTCAGATACGCAGATGGGATGTAGTCACAGTTAGTCTTGATGTTTGGAGATGTACTATACTTTTAAAGCTTTTATGGGTCTTAGTTCTCTTATGTTAAGCTCTGTTTTTTGTTGCTACTTTAAAATGTTGTCGTTTTAAATGTTATTTTAAAGTACATCACCAAAACATAAAACTAGATAGGAATGTCAAAAAGTTAGAAAAAATACTATTAATTAGAATAAATATTTATATAGTTAAAAAGAAAAAATCTGCTTTTATTTCTGTGAGAATTATTCTCAAAGCACACAAACATTTTCATGAATTATAATAAATAAACATAGTTAATTAAAATCATTAAATGTATGCAGGTTTGCTTGTTATAATCAGAATAACATCATAAAGAAATTATAATAGAGAATATATAAATGAAAAAATTATGGATGCTCAGAGCTATTTGAAAGTCTTTAAAAATCCCTTTTATTCATGTATGAAACTTAACCTTTTTCCATGTAGCTGCTTCCATTAAATCAAGTTATTAAATCTTTAAAAATGGATAGCAGCAAACATGCAGTTTATAATGCACTGGCATCAGTTTGTCTTTTAGTATTTGAAGAGGTATAGATTTTATTACTCACAAGTTTTCTGTTCCCTTACATATATCTCCCAGGGGTCGACTGGGTTTTGCTTAGGACCTGTACCTAGACAAGCTCAAATTTTGGGGTAAAAATCAGTCTTCAGTGCCAGCCATCATTTATTTTTGGTGGTGGGTTTCATACGCAATACACTGAAGAGCAGTGGCCGCATTGCGATAGGCTTCTTCAATGACTGGTTTGAAAATTCATTCATTAAAGAAATCAAACATTACTTAGAACAGAAAAACCTGAGCTTTAAAGTTTTTTTTTTTTTCTTTTTTAAATTCTTGATAATTCACAGTACTGAAACCCTCACAACACTGCAACCAAATGTAGAGGTTTTATTCTTTCCACCAAAACCACTTTCTTAATCTAATCAATGGATCAAGGAATTATAAAAATATTCATTATGTCAGACATTAATTATGTCTATTATGCCAGACATGTTTATATCTCTGCAAATAATACACTAGATGAAAGAAGGCATGACATACTAACGGCATTTCCAAAGCAATTTAACACAAGGCATTGCATAGAAATGATTGACACTGCATGAAACTCACTTGGAAGCAAGTGAATTCATCAACAATGAATGCTTGTTGGCATCTGTGCTGATCAGGATCTGTCAACACTTTTTAAGGATTTCCATATGTTGAAGATAAAACGAAAGAAATCATACAACTTGCAAAAGCAGTAGGTGCAAGAAGACAAAATTGAGTAATTAGTTGAGAATGATGGTCGTGAAATCACAAATGAAGAACTGGATAGTCTTACAACACCAGCCAGGGGTGAAAGTAGCAATAGTGAGAAAACTAAAAAGCTTTTAATATACAAATAATTAAGCAAATTGTTTAAAATGCACAGGAAGTGTCTGTTTTGAAATGGAGAAAGAAGAGGACATTTTATGAAAGATACTGAAAAACATTTCATTCCTTACCACAAAACATTTAATTAGTAGTGTCACACACTGTTTCAAGGAAAAATAATCAGCTATTAAAAAAGAAAAAAAAATAGTTGTTTCATATATGTACTTATTAAGCAGTAACAGAAATCCTTTCAATAAGCATTTCTTTCATTTTTCCCTTTTAATCCATATTAATATTTAGGTTTATAGAAATTATAAATAATTTCTTAATCTGAACTAAACCTAACTCATTTTTTCCATAGAAAATCAAATTTCCAGAACGTGCTTTAGTGTATACACAATATGTTATTGGCACAACCTGCACATTTGGCAAGGGTTTACTGTATATTCACTATCAGTGTGCTAAAAATTCCTTGATAGTAATGATATTATAACAGCATTATTAACAGCATTTACAGAGTATGATGCATTCATTTCTCTTATAATCCTTTTAACAATGTTTTGCTACACATTCACATATTCATAATCTTCTACTACCCACAAAAAGCACTAAATACCACACAACACACAAGCAACCTAGAGCTTAGATTTCATAAGTGATTTTTTTTTTCTCTTTATGGTGTTCAGTCAAAGCTGTAATATAAATCACGTACTCCAATTGTCCCTAACTTGAGAGAAAGCAACAGCATTTCATACCAAGTTTGCCCATTATTGTGTTCTAATAATGCTGCTGTAAAGAATTATTAGCATGGTTGTAGTCAAAGAGTTGAACATCCAGCTGCATACAGAGAATTGAATTTTTGGGGCTGCAATCACATTTGACTAATGTGAATAGTTATAGCTTTATGCATATTCAGTTACCTTCCAACATTCACTAGCTTGATCACTACAATAAATGTTAATCCACTATTTAGTGAATAAGTGGGATAAACATTAACAATATAGGCATATGCAATCTCTTCTGATATGAGAGAAATTAGATATGGCAAACCAAAGAGACCTACTTCAATGAGAAAATTACCAAAATAATGCAACGGGTAAAAATGTATTTCAGGGTGCCCCTTGACGAAAATTGGCGATTTTTTGTCACCATTCCTGTTTACATCCAACACCCTCCCCAGTAAAATGGCATCCAAAACATAATTAAAACGAAAGGTAAAAGTTTACATTTGGGCATCCCCCCCTTTTTATCATTATTATTATTATTTTTTACGTCAAGATTGGCACCAGCAAAGCACAGTTGCAAGATGGCTGCAACACAAAACCAAAATAACAAGCCAAGGAATTGCACAAACTCGATGTCCATGTACACGTCGATCTATTTTCCCTTAAAAGACATCAGAGAATTGCACAAGCTCGTCATTGCGCACTGTCTGGGCTTTGTCCATGTACACGTCGATCTATTTTCACTTTAAAAGAATCAGTAGAATGGTGACATCATATAAGGTTAGAACAAAGTTACTCATCACCAGAATTGAACAAAATTTGTCGCCAATGAAAGAGGCACCCATATAGAGCCAGACAAAAATATATAATCTCAATAAACTGCATTTTAAATCAAGCAATGGAATAACATGAAAAAGGAAATACATGTTATCTCATATATGCACTACAAAAAGGAAATATTGACTTACCTTATTTAGAAATTTTTGTGCCTTCAGTCTGTGGCACACAAAATTCCTTAACAACATCCAAAAACTTTCTAAAATTATCTGAACTAGAATATGCATACCACCATCACCATGTAAAGTCACAAAAATAAGAGTAAAAAATATCCTCTGTAGTATCAGACTATCAGGGGCATTTCTTCCGAAAATCCCTTTTTATTACACTCCACATACCATTGATAGTGTTGATATGAGCTCTGGTTTTTGGATCCTTAAGTGTCACTATGTGATTTACTGAGAAGTGAACAAAGCCATTATCAAAAAGACAATCCTATGACTTCCAGCAGTTGGATATGATCGTTGTTCCAGGTAAAATATTCTGTTGAATTACATCCAATAAAGTTTCTTTTCTTCTGCCCTTAACCACTTAAAAAAAACAACCTTCCGCTCTCTCGTTCTGTACCACCAAACACCCAGTTTACCACCTGCAGCCATTTTACAATGCAAAGCACAAAATACGCAAACGACATCCAATGCAGAAATAAGCCCCTACAAATATTTTCCCATCAGTCAAATTCACCGCAATCACACAACCAATCATGTCATAATAGGGTTTCATAACATTCAACTACTCAGGTTACCATAAATGAAACAAGAATTTGGCGATAATTGAAACAACTTGGCGGTAATCCAAGGGCCACCGTAAAGTATAGACTAACCATGCAACGTTATTTATTTATTTTTATTTATTTATTTATTTATTTTTTCATATTTTGCTGCAAGAAAGATTTTTGGTTTACATATGGCTCTTTGCACACTGTGTATGCCATTGTAAATATTATCTACCGCATTTCTTAGATGAAAGCCCATTTTGACTGAATAAGTAAAATAATTATAAACTCTTTAACATACACTTAAAAGTAAGTAAAATTGTTACAAGTAAATAAAAAAACTCTGAGAATAAAGTATTTTCATGTAAAAGACAGCCTTTGCATTTTAGGGGCATAAAAGTCAACATACCCCAAAAAAGGTTCTGTTTGGTCTCATCTAACATCATCCAAATATCTGGTAGAAAATTATAAATATGGAAAGTGATTGTATTAAAGAGATTTAACTTATTATGTTTTGTAAATGAATGTCCTATCTTATAAAAACATTGTTGCTCATAAATATTTCTTATTTCTTATACTCGTATATTAACCCATGACTATTACACTCTGATGCCATGTTTTTATTTATTTTTTTTTTGTGTTCGTTTTGTCTTCTTTTTGATTTTCAAAAATATTTTATATAAATGTGAATGCTAAAAAACTGTAAATAAGAGTCATCATGAAGATATTTGTTCATAAAATTAATGTTTTCTTTTTTTGATGCTAAGCAAATATGTGATTAGCAAAGTAGGAAGAACAATATTTGTTATTGCTGTTATTTACTTAAATACATATTTTAATTACCGTAATTCCATTATTATATCTTCTTATAACTTTGAAAATATGTTTAATGAAATTCTTTTTATTTAAGGTAAATGTGATGACATTTGTATTCCATGGGAAGAAAATTATCTTTCTCTGAATTCTCCTGGAATTGGCAAACAGCTGCTGTTCTTTGTTCTTCAGGGTGTAGTTTTTACATCATTACTTATTTTATGTGAAATGAACTTCTTACGTTACCTCAGATATAAAATTAAAAGCCATAAAATAAGGCCTAGTAGCATTTCATCTGTTGAAGACACCATTGAAAAAGATGTAATTGAAGATGATGATGTCAGAGCTGAAAAATTAAATATTCTCAATACTTCTCTAGTAAACCTGTTTGCAACAAATCATTTAGTTGTTAGACTCCTGACAAAACAGTATGGTTCATTACTTGCGGTTAACAAACTGACATTTGGAGTTAGAAAGGGAGAATGCTTTGGATTGCTTGGTTTGAATGGAGCTGGTAAAACTACCACATTCAAAATGATAACTGGTGATGAATCCATAACATCGGGAGATGTTTTTGTAGATGGCTCTAATATCAAGAAGGAAAGTAGGAAGGTACCAACTTTCTATAATTTGATGTAACTAACTTCTTCAGCTTTATAATTTTTAAACAGATTTTAAGTTAACTTTAAATATAGAATCCACATTGACTATCCCTAAAATTGTTTTTTAGAGGCAATTTTATCAAAAATGATTTAAATCTAATTTTGTCATTAATGAAGCAAATTATATTCTATAGACATTTATTTAACTATTCATAGCATTCAATAATGAAAAAAATATAAAATACGAGGTTTGGGGCAAAAGTCATGGCAACTATTTTTTTTCTTGAAGATACCAGTTCGGTTGGAAAATGTGACATATACAGACGAAAGGACAAGGTCTTAACTACATGTGTGGACAATGAATAGCTCTGAAATATCGTAACACACGAATTTATTACAGTAGTATACAGGGCAATATGACCTTCACCGTGCAAAAGAATAGCACAATACAAATAAAGTTGACACGACAAACCTGGGCCTAAAGACCCTCAATGTAGTCTCCTGCTACTGTCACCACACACTGCCAGTGATGTGGGAGGCATTGAATACAATCAGGTCATCTGTTGGCACACAGCATTAGCAATGTCCTCTCGTGTTGCAAACTGCCTACCACATATTGGTTCCTTAATCTTGGGAATGAGATCAAAGTCACAGGGCGAAAGGTCAAGAGAGTACGGTGGGTGCTCCAATTCTTCCCATCCCCAACATCGAAGTAGCTGCTGTACACACTCTGCTTTATGTGGTCTTGCATTGTCGTGCAGAATTATTGCATTGTCCACAAGATCCAGACGTTTATCCCAAAGGCCACGTCGTACCTGTCGCACCAGGAAGTCCCTGTACTGTGTGATCACTGTGACACCCCTGACATCATATGCGAGATCACCATCAATTTGACTGGGGAAGGATTGTGACGGACCTTCTGCTGCCTTGGTGATCCAGGATGTCACCACTCCGCGGACTGACGTTTCAGTTCTGGTTCATATGGCCTGCCCCAAAATTCATCGTTGGCAATTATTCGTGACAAGATTGATCGCCGTCCTGTTGCCAGCATGCAAAGTGGTCGGAGCATATTGCATAGCGCACCCACCTTTGAACTTCCATCAGTGCATGCGGTACCCACTGCGAAGCAATTTTGCGTAGCTGTAGCTCATTATGCAATATCCTGTGGACGGTGCGTTTCTCAATGCCACTTACTCTCTCTAACTCCAGTTATTTCCATCGTCTGTCTATATCCATGAGGTGCTCGATGACAGCACGTGCCAAGTCGGTCCGCACACTCACCGGTCGTCACAAACGTTGTTCATCACTGGTTGACACACGTCCTTGCTGAAACTTTCCTATCCAGCGTGCTACTGTACGATATGGTAGGGCATTTTTCCGAGGGCTTCTACTAATTTACTGTGACATTTCATCACATTTCTCCCTCGAAGAATGTCTATTTTGATGTAAGCGCGCTGCTCAATACAGGTTACTTCCATCTCGTATGACGCTCACCAAGTGACTGATTTCAGAGCCCTCGCTACCACAAAGCCATCTGTTGTTCTGCATACACACTGTGCCTGCAGAACTTCCATATGACACATATACGTTTTATGATCCGTTCACATATCTACAAGAAAAAAATAGTTGCCATGACTTATGCCCCAACCTCCATATTTGAAACCTTTAATAACAGAGATCCAGAAAATTTATTCTTGCTTGATATAAGGTAGATGCAAATTTCACCAAACTACTTATTGTGCCAATGATAATCATACCCAGATGATGTTTGATGCTGTGCATCTTTTCCAAATGGGCTAAACTATTTTTTTGTAATTGTATTTCTTATTCTGCAAATAAGTTTTTCTCATTCTTTCCTTCTCATTTTTATAATTCTATTAAAAAAATTGAGAGGGAAAAAAATTAAAAAGTGCTTTCAAATTATATAAATGAAAAAAAAAATGCTTTGAAATCTTTCATAAAAAGAGCATTTAAATGTTCTTATTTTATGCAGTATATTATGAAGTAATACTCTCTATTTTTTATTGCTATATTTGCTTGTTTACTTTACTTTATTTGCTTGTTTATTGATCCATATGCTATGAGGGAAATAGCTAAATTTATGACTTAAAAGCCTTTATTGAGATTAAAATCTTTTATTTCATCTATGAAGAAAGTTGTTTTTATTACAGTCATTTCTCAATATATTTGCTATTTTCTTTCAATTTGATTATAAAAAACAACATTATATATCTTAATTTTAAAGTGCTTAATCAATGTTAGGGAATTTCATTTAAATGTACGACTATTGTACTATATTGGCTAGAAAATGTGTTACTCATAAAACATACTAATTCCATTTTCTTGAATCAGTTGGCAAAGAAATAATTCTAGAATATACAAATCATTTAATCTCTCTTAAATTTAGATACAGATTGAATCAAAAATAATATAACTATATTCATTTATTATATAATTAACTCTTTAGTCAATTCAGCTATCTGTGATATGTTTCCTTAATCTAGCAGTTGGTCCTGGAGATGACTGCCAAACAAAAGCTTATTTTTATTGCAGGTGCGGCAATCATTATTTTGATATAAATGAAACTAACAAGTTAGTTTTTATTGTCATTTTTAAGAAATATTATATTCGTTTTTCCATTATTTGAAAATTTTATCTGCAGTACATTAATAAAATTTCCTAAAAAGCTCATTTTTCCTGAAAAACATTTCAGGAACAATTGCTGAATAAGAATTCATAAAGTCCTTAACTGAGGGGGAAATAGTCAATTTTCACAATTTTGACTCCATTTATTTGTGACATCAAAAACATATCAGCACTGCAATAATAATACTCTTTAATATGCTGTTATATAAATGAGTAGAAAAGTAACATTATCTAATTCTAATAATGTATAAAAACTAAATTTTTTCTGGATATTTATTAATGAAACATGCAAATACCAATTGAAAAATGAGCTTAAAATTTTTCACACAGAAGATTTTCTCTAGTCCATAAGCCATCAAGTATCTTGAATTCTCATCTTATTTCTCAAAGATATCTGAAAAACATTAGATATATTCATGAATTTTTAATAATGATAAAAAATACCACTAATTCGCATTCATTGTTGAACAAGGCTATTATGATATGTCAGCAACAGAAACAATATTTAGATAAGAATAGCCTTTAGGCAACAAATAATAAAATGTATGTTTTTAATTGTTCTTTAATTAAATTACTATATGTGTTTGAAAGAAATCTTGCGAAAATTAAAATCTAGAAAGATTACTAATTTTTTTTTTAATTCTAAGGGACTGATGAGTGACAACCCTCCTTGCAAAAAATGATAAGAATTCTAATAATATTTTTTTCCCTCTCTTTGCCTTTGCAAATGGTTTCCTGAGTAGAGCCAGATGTCTTTTTGTCAAAATTAAGATTGTATAAAAGATTAAAATTATTAATAAGGAAACTTTGATAACCTTAAAACAAGAAAAATATTGATATGAAATTAAGTTGCAGTTACCCTTGTTAGCTGTGATATTTACATAAAATGCATTAATAATTGTTATGTAAAGAATAAAACTGTCATGTAATTAGTTAAAAAGTAATAAATAGGCCAAATATGACAAGAGTTTCCAAAAAGACATGTATTTCGGTTCCCTAAAATAAAAACCATAGTTGTATTAGAATATTCAAACTATAATTTTATTTCTTTTTTCAATAAAAAGTTTCATATATGGTGAATTTGTTTGGCATTTTGCTAATATAACTGTTTATCTGATTGGTTACAAATTCAATTTATTATAATTCATTTATAATCTCTGCCCTTTTATACCAAACTTGAATATCCAATAATAATTATATTTAAAAAAATAACTATGTTATTCTAGTTAAAAATGTAAATGGAAAATATAAAATGTTTGTTTTAATTTCCTTTGTAACATCATATATTACAGGCTCTAGATATAAGTAGTGAGAAAAAAGGCACATGAAAATAAATTTGTGTTATTATTTTGCATTTCTTAACAACTGTGCATTTTATTTTGCAGGTTCAGAGTAGAATTGGTTATTGCCCTCAGTTTGATGCTTTAATTGATCAGTTGACTGGAAAAGAGACTTTAACTTTATTTGCTCGTCTCAGAGGAATACCTGAATTACTAATTCCAGACCAAGTTAAAGCTTTAAGTGAACTTTTGACATTTGAAGTACATATTAACAAGCAAGTAAAAGACTACAGGTAAAGAAAAAAAATTATTATTTTTTACATACTTAATTGCTGCTTATGACCACTTATATGTTACTTTGCTTTTAACATGTGTTACAAAAAATATACAAATACAAGATAGTTCTTTCACTTGTGCAGCATCTATTCATCTTTAACATAATAAGAATTGTTTAATTAAATAAATAGCATAATTAACATACTGAAAAGTACTTTAGAATAAGAATGGTGTTTCTTTTCATTCAAGTAGCCTTAAGAATCTGGAAAATAGTATGTCTCTCCCAAAATCTTAGGTAGAAGTGGGAAACACCCAAATTTTACCATTAGTTGTATATGTACAGTTTCATCACAGTGTGATTCTACCCTAGTTTTGAGCAAAAACACCTTAGGGGTGGTCTAAGTGTCTTCCACCCCTGTTCCCATATTACCAGCCTCTCAAGAGGACTTTTTTTCTCATCATGTATTTTGAGTGCCATTTTGCAGCAAAGACACTGTATGCTTACTAACATCCATGCCTTCTCTAAGGTTCAAACCTGGGTGCATTGGTATAGGAATCAGTATCACTAACAACTACACCTACTGGGTGTCATAAATAAAGAGCTGTTAAGTCCCTTTTCTTACAGTTGTAAAATAATGATTTCAAATACAAAAATATTTTGTTTTTCAAAATAACAAAAGTTGAAAACAGCTTATCATAAAACCTGCTGTAAGAAAAGGGAAAATTGTGCTTTTTGTGGTAATTTGTGTTTTAAAGTTTTAAAACAATTTCAGGAAAATATGACTGTCCATGCAAAATTATCATTAACACTCCCATTTCTTCACTTAGTTTCTTGATTTTAATTCTAAAGCATTGGTTATGAAAATCAAATTCATCAATATGCTTATTCTTAATTTTTCATTCTTTCTGTTTGTAATTAAATGATTCAAAACTTTAAAAATTGCTGTATTTTAAATTTATAACCAAATTGAGGGAAAAACCTATAATTTTAAAAATACAGTTATGCAAGACAAAATTTTAATTTATTAGAAGAATTTATATCTCGAAGGAAGCCAAATTTAATTCCCAGCACTCCGGGGAAATCTTCAGTATTTGCTGTAAATCTTATTTATTTATTTATTATTATTTTTCAGTATTTCTTAAGTAACTGAGCATTAGGAATACCACTTTAAACAGAAATATATATATACACACTGATGAGTCAAAATATTATGACCATGTCCATATTTTTCAACGAACTCATCTGGATGACATGGTGGCCGCATGATTAAGTGTGAATGGTATTTAACTGCTGCTGGAGACTTCACAGCAGGTGTTCCACTTGTGTGCCTGTGGTGACCCAGCATAATTGTAAACTACCCCTGCAGTGGACCTGGGAACATTGAGACTGGACTATTGATAAGTGGAAGACAGTTGCCTGGTCATATGAATCATGATTTCTCATTCATCACATCGGTGGTCATGTCAGGGTATGCGTCTTCCAGGCAAACACTTGCTCTCCCCTGTATAGCAGGTCACACAGGCTAGTGCTGGAAGTATTATGCTTTGAGAGACTTTCTCATGGCTGGGTGTAGGACCCTTAGTTGTGTTAGAACAGACCATGAAAACTGTAGACTATCTAAACATAACTGCAGAACAGTGCCTGATGTCACAAGGCTCGAATTGTGTTGGAGGGGTTCAAGGAGCATAAGGATGAATTCCAATTAATGTTCTGTCCATCTAAATCGCAGGTTATTAACCTGATATAGCACATTTGGAATGTCATGGAGCGGCAGCTCAAACACCACCATGTCGGAATATCTTGACTTTGCTTGACCACTGCTTAAAGATTTGGTACAACCTGTTTTGAGTCATTTACCAAGAATATGTGTCATCCATGCCAAGGCAAGTTGCAGCTGTTTTGTAACAGGGTTGCCACGCTACCTGGAAAACCGGAAAAAGTCAGGGAATTCAAATATTTTAGTCTAAATCTGGAAAAGTCAGGGAATTTCATACAGCGATCCGCCAAAAAAGCGAGTTTTGCGCCAACGTTGGAAGCCGATCACTTTCTTGGCGCGCGTTAGCGTCACTCGGGCAGCTGGCAAAGAACCAATTCTTGCAGCTCCAAATAGATTGTCTTTTAAGAAAGGCAAAGCAAGTTTCCAGTAACTTTGGTTCTCAGTAACCTCGAGAATCGAAATACTCGCAATGCGCATGTGCAGTGCATGTTGAACTAAAGAAAATACGCATTCTTGTATCAAACAAAATCGGTTTAATCCTAGTACAGCGGTATCATGGAGGTTAGAATAGCCTCCGTGTACGGTACACACGGCATTTGGCGACATTATGATGAGCAGCAAACAGGCCATTTTGGTGTTTGCGGCAATTTTCAAAAACGTGCCAAGACCGTAGCGTATAGTAGGATTTTACTGCAAAATCTTTTAAATACTTTTTTTTCTTTTTAAGAAATGCCTTATTTGTCATTTTGCAGTAAAATAAAAAAATAGTAATCAGTCATCTAGGTTAACCATATAATATAACTATATTCGCCAAAATATCGTTGATTACTGTAATTCATTTTTTAATTATTTTAATATTATTCATATCATTTAATGTTGCTTCTTCCCCTTAAATTTATTTATCATTAGTAAATAATACTTTTAAATTTCAGGAAATTTTCTCTGGCATAATCCTGAAACTAATTCTAGCAGTATAATGACATAACATCACGAAATTCAATGCACATATTTTTTGCTTATGTATTCAGCTAAATAAATATGAAATACCTAAATTTATTTTAAAATATCATTAAATAGATTTCTTTCTTTCGTTCAGCTGCAAAATGTCAGGTATATAAAAAAAAGACATTTTTTTATCCACATTGAGCAGATTTTGATCTCAATTCTTCATTGGAGAAAACAACTCCTATTATAGTTATAATAGTAATCTTTGAGGATAATATATAAGTCATATCTAATTGGCAAATTTTTGTGTTTTAAAGTGGTACCATAATTAATTTACCTCTTAGCACAGCCAAAGACCATTGTGCGAATAGACTGGAATTTTCTTAAAACACACCTGGAAAACCTGGGAAAGTCAGAGAATTTCATTCTCCTGTTTGAGTGGCAACCCTGTTGTAAGCCAAAAGTTGTGTTATTGAGTAGGTGATCATAATGTTTTGGTTCTTTGGTGTATAATATCTCTTTTATGGATAACACCAGAATCATCACTTAGTAACTGCAATCTCTCAGTGCAAATAACAATTTATTTTCATATTCTCATTGCTCTGTTGAAAAAATTATAACCAAGTAGTGCAACTCATTTTCAAACAAAGAAGTATTATCTGTTTGAAAGATAAATTTTAAATTACTTTTATGGTACTTTTTACTGCTTGTTCATAAGAGATGCAAAGTTTATTCATTCATATGCAAAGTTTACTGCATTCATTGCAAAGTTTTTAATAATTCAATTTTTGTATTTTATGCCTACACACAGAAGTGGATTACTTCTGTGTGTAGGTGTTCTCTGATGATATTTAATAAACTTTCTCATTCACTCATTCTTGTGAGTTTTGCTTAACTTTTGAATGTTTATTTTTCTATAGTGGTGGCAACAAAAGAAAACTGAGTACAGCTGTTGCTCTCATTGGGAACCCACCAGTAGTCTTTTTAGATGAACCCACGACGGGGATGGACCCAGTATCACGTAGATGCATGTGGAATGCTCTTTTGCAAGTCTTAGAATCTGGGCGTTCCATTGTATTAACTTCTCATAGGTACTAATGTTTTCATGGTTGTATTATCACAGTTTGTTTATTTGTAATAAAGCAATATCCCTAATATTTTTTTACTCTGAATGACTGATTTTGTCTGTGGTATATTTGTTCAGCTTTAACGCAAAGGTTATTGAAGTTTTTGACTTTGAAGCAATTAAATTTCTAAAAAAGAACAATGACATCTTAAATATAAATTTGATGCAATTTGATTTAGAATTTGATTATGATCATATTAAAAAGAAGTGTGTGTTTTGTATTATTTTATCTCTTCTCAAAACATAATTTATTTAGTTAATATTTTGATAAAAGTAAGCTAAGTATTTTGATTCTGGAATTTTTTTTGGGGGGGGGAGCGAATGAAAAGTAAAATGTAGTTTTTAATTTTTTTTTTTTTTATTTAGAAAAAAAATAGGAAACCCTCGTGTACCACAAAGTATCACACGAGGCTTACAAATCGTAAGTAAAAAAGCAAAATTGTAAGAAATAACATCACTTTTCAATAATACAATGAAAACATTCACAAGGGAAAAAAGTAATTAAGTACAAAGTATGAAAATGTATAAAGAAATTATTTACAATATTTAAAATAAACATCAACAAAATCATTGAAAGCTCGGTAGGCCGAAGCTGAAGATACCAAATCATAACATTTCGGCGGCCAATCTATTCCAATTAATTTTAATCTACATTTCAATAGATTTCTTGCTTTATCAAGCAATGGGCAGTCAAAAAGCAAAAATTTTAAGGTTTATGAGATAATTTAATTGTATTACTTAAATACCCTTGGTCGTGGGATAGTTGAGGGCTATTATTGTGTCATTTTTTTTTAGTGTATCTTTAAGAGGAGATATTTTTCATATGTTATTGAATTTTCAAACTTGAATAACCAGTAATGTGTACCTTTTCAACCTTTTTGCCATAAATGCTTTTTGAATCTAAAAGTTGATTTAAGGAAACAATTAGCATGAGTCTTGTACATGCTTAATTATTATGATGCTCTTATCAAATTAAATTGTTTTTTGGGATTTTATGTGAGAGGTAATAAACTTCATTAAGTAATAATTAAAATGTGCTGATAAGATACATAATTATATTAATTAATTTACACATTATACTAATAATGCAATTTATATTTTAATTCTTAGTATCTTATAATATACATCAAATTTAATATTAGCTGTATGATTTGTAGAAGCAGAGGTATGTTTTGTGTTATAAAATAATATAGTGCTTTAGCAAATGCTTCCTTATTGTAATTCATGTTTGACATAAATTTTCTTGTTTAGTTTACTTTCAGAAACCTGAAAAAAGTTGCTTTTTAATTTGTTTGAAATTTATTAATATTTGTAAAATTCTCTTTTCTAAAGATTTGAATTCAATATTTTAGCTGGAATTTACCTCTCGTATATAACCGTGCAAATTGTAATGTAATATGAAATTTGTTGAGTGTATGAATTCTATGCATTAATGATGTTAGATGGAAGGTGGAAGCAGGGATTCTAAAGAGTAAAATGGATTTAAATATTCATTTAAGTTGTTTTACTTAAGTAAATTAAATAAAGTTCAATAACTACTTTTAATATGCAAATGTTTTCACTTCAAAAGTTGCTTTTATACAATATAAAGATATCAGTTTATGTTTAATTTTGCTAAAATGCTCAGTATCCACAAAAGTCATTATACTGCCTTTAATTTTCACAACTATTAGTCCTCATGTACTTTGAATTACAAAAATGGATACTTGTGTATTTTCCCATCAACCTTGAAGTTGGCAAGTTGGCTGCCGAAGTTGCATGAATCTTTCATGTGGAAATCTGAAGGAAGTGATACCTCTGTGTTTAATAAACAATCAGTATTCAACCCACTTTGTTTTTGTGCTTTGTACAAAGAATTTCATTGATTTCTACTGTTCTGTTAGGTTCTTTGATTTTAGCAAAAGCTATGTTTAGAGTGCTATGAGTGGGCAACTTTCTGTGGGCAATTGTTTCAATCTAATACTGTGGTGCTACCTTTTTAAAGTTAGGATCCCAAAATTTTAAAAATAGTTCCTTGCTTGCTATTCTGTAGAAGGCAAATTCTAAATTTTAATAATTTCCCCCCCCCAAGAAGAAGGACCGTGTAAAAAATTAGATTTCATAATTTTTAAAAAACACTTTTTTTTTGTTTGCAAAAGTAAAGGCTGCATAGTTATTTTGTGGATATGGTGTATAATTACTAAATTATGTTTATTATTTATGGATATCTGTTGTACTGAATTATTTTAATATGCTTAATTCAACTGATAATTTCATAATATTTTGCAGCATGGAAGAATGTGAAGCACTGTGCAGTCGCTTAGTAATTATGGTGAATGGGAAATTTTGCTGTTTGGGTAGCCCACAACATCTTAAAAATAAATTTGGAAAAGGATTCACTTTGATGATAAAAGTTGGTCGCCGACCCATTGCTAGTTTCTGCCAGATGAAAAATGCACTCCATACTGTAACAGATATTGCTGGTAGTTCAACCTGTGAATGGTTACCAACTGGTAATCCTTTGTTACAAGATATTGATGATGTGAAAGCTTTTGTTGAAAGGACTTTCATGAGTGCAACACTAAAGAATGCTCATGAGACTCTTCTTCACTACCACATTCCAAATCCTCAGTTAACCTGGTCTGAGATATTCCGAAGCATGGAAGAAGCTAAACAGTCTTTGAATATTGAAGATTACAGTGTTGGAGAGACAACTCTTGAGCAAGTGTTTCTAAATTTTGCCTTGGTTCAACGAGGAGCAGATATTTTAACACTGTAATACATGATAATGTACAAGTTTTTTTCATTCATAAAGCTAGTGTTCTCTAAAAATCCGCTAATGCTCCAGTGACTTGCCATAATATTTAATAAACGATAGTCTCTGGTATAAATGTGAGGAAAAGTCACTCTAGTCTATTTGAAATTATAGCTAGAATTAATATTATAATATTCCTGATTGTTATCAGTTTAGGTTGCTTTAAATTCTTAATAATTAGCATTCTTATTTAACTCAACTTTTTTATTAATTATATATTTGGTTGGCCTAAAGAATAGGGATTTCACAAATCTGGTGCATTAAATTATCTATCTGATTTAGTTTCTAAGCTTTTGATTGTTATTTGTTGTAAATCTGTGATGTTCATGTCTAATATATATTTTTTTAATTTTGTCTAATATTTGTGAGTTTAGTTTCTTTATCTGTTTATAATTTCATACAGCTTTTTATGACAAGCCTCTATTATATGACTTTCAATTGTGATATGATAAAGAAAAAAAATTCAACTGAATAATAATCTACTTACTTGTTGATGTTATATAATAATATTTTTTTTTTATTATTTCTGAATCTTTCAGTTGGTGTATTAAAATTAAGGAAAGCTGCTCTTTCATATATCTGTATATTTCTCTTTCTCTCTATATATATATGTGTGTATATATCTGAGAAAGTTGACACATATAATAAACCTTGTGTGTCTGTATGTGCATGCTTCATGTACTGTATAACAAAAGCACTAGGAATAATATTTTTTTTTTATTATTTCTGAATCTTTCAGTTGGTGTATTAAAATTAAGGAAAGCTGCTCTTTCATATATCTGTATATTTCTCTTTCTCTCTATATATATATGTGTGTATATATCTGAGAAAGTTGACACATATAATAAACCTTGTGTGTCTGTATGTGCATGCTTCATGTACTGTATAACAAAAGCACTAGGAAAGAGAATATTAACTATTAGTGCCTTTAATAATTATAAATCTAGATCTGTGTATAAAGTAAAATGACTCTTAACACTGTACATTTCTTTTTTATTAGGTGTACCAAAGCAGCTTAACAACCTTTGATATATGTATATCAAAGGTCTTATATGTATGTGTGTATAATATTTATGAAAAGAAATTTGTTAAAATGCAGAATAATGTTACTCAAATAGGCCAGTATTATCCTAGAGATGTTGTTTCAGTCAGAAATTGAAGCTAGTGCCTGATGACAATTACTGTAAATATAGTATTTAATTAAAGTCCACTGATGAACTTTGTAATTAGAGTAATAATTTTATACATGACATTAGTTTTCACTTCTCATCCATCATTAATTTGAATAAGATAATTTCTAATATGAAAAATATGCATCAGATTTGTTTTTCTTTTATAATGACAATAAGTTATTCATTGAAGAATACCATTCTTTTAATTATTTATACCAGAGCCTTCTCCTTTTTGAGAAATGAAATTCATAAAAATTATAAATTTATGGATTTGTATTAAGATTTTAATATATAAAACCATTTTTAACTACTTTTTAATAATTTTAGTTATGTAAATATAAAAAGTCAATTTGTATAATATTTTGAAGCGTATATGAACAACATATGGGAGAATTCTGTGTTGATTAGTGAGTAAGAACAATTGTTATACAGCTCTTTTATAATTCCCTTTGTATAACCATATATCTTTTTAGTACAAAAAAAATGTTAGACAGTATTTCATAATTTTATGCATGTATATAAAATTCAGACATTTTGATCAACATATTTTGTAACTTAGTTCTGCATGTTGACTGATAGTCATAACAAATGCTATTTTTATACAAATATGTATTTGCTAAATATGCACATTAATACAGCAACCAAATATTTTGTCACTTATTTTTCCTCCGAATTCATATTATGACTTTTCTAATTGCTCTTAGAATGTCGTATTTTTGTCATATTTAATCTAGTTTTTAAGTTATTCCTCATTTTAATGTATATATGTTATTTTCCCACAAAATGTGGTACCATACAGTCGAAGAGAGTTAACCATAATATTTCTAGGATTTGTCCTATTTAGATTAAGAGTACTGCTAAATAGTTTCAGAGTGAAAATTTTTAAATAGTTCTTGTTTTTCTTTCACTTCTTGGGATTTAATAAAATCTTAATTTTTATTCTTTGAAAATGCAGGCTTTTATTCTGGAATGTATCGGGGTGGATACATAAAAAATTAATGTGATTTCTGTTTGTTTAATTTTGGCAATACAGTTGTATTCTTTTTAAAAATTAATCATCTTGTATAATATAAAGTAATTTACATATGGAAAAATATGTGCAAGTTTGTTGATATTAGAATACATGATAAACACATGAAAAAATATCAAATTTGTGTTTAATCCAAGAGGTTAGCATTTCATTGAAGAAATTTCAATTATTTAGCTTCCTGAATCACTTCTGCTGTATGTAACATGCTGTGTATTTATCTGTAACTAGTAATGTGCAATATCATAGTTTTTGCATTTATTATATATTTCAGGAGTAGTTAGATTCCCTGTTTTGTTGATTTATAGCAACCGTACTTTTAGATGGGAGGAAATTGAATTTATATTCACCGTAGTTATACTTAACACCTTGTGATTTTTCTGTTATTGTTTCTAAAATTATACCTTTAACATATTGTTCGTTTTCTTAGTATATGTTCTTGTTAAAAATTTGTACTGAAAATATTGTGATTCCTGTATTATTCATTGTTGCAGTTTTTTTATTAATTTATACTTAAATGTAGTGCTGCATGCACTATTATATTTTTTTATAACTTTCAAAATATTTTTAAACTATATGGATATTAACAAACATACTTTTGTTGACTTTATGTATGTGATGTCTTTTATGAACAAAAGGTATTTCCTGACAAAGGGATTATCTTGAAGGAAATTTCTTTTCCTTTCATAGATTGAAACAAGTGTATGTCATAGTTCAGTCTGTGATTTCTAATGTAAATCATGTGAAGGAATGTGTTTCAAAGGCAATCAGCTAGTTTATTATTGTTGTGAAAATTAACCGGTTAAGTAATAAGTGGTTCAGTAATTACATTATTTCAGTCAGTTTGATTAACATACTCTAAGATTTAGCCCAAAATTCTGTTTTGCTTGATTAACTATCTATTAAGCTGAGTTTAAGAATTCTAAAAATGAATAGAGTTAAAAATATGTTGCTTTAAATGCTTCAATAAAACAATAAAAGTAAGTAAATGAAATGACTCAATAGGATTTAAACTCATATTTGTCTTCAAAGGTGTAGCAGAAGGAACAAGATTAAGATTGCAGGATTCATGCTTCTATGTTAAATGTTTTTGTTTGGATATGATTAAAATATTTCAAAGGCATTGTCTATAAAAATCTTCATTTTTAGTGAGAAAGAAAATAAATTACTGTGCATGGAAGCTGGAGTTTTGTTTATTCAGTAAATTAAATTGGATAGATAACTGATAATAGACAACTAGGTTTGGACAGTTCTTAGTAAAATTTTGCAACATGCTTCGAACATTTTGTTGTTGACATCTAATTTAGTGTCAATATTGTAAGTGCATATGCCTTTTGAAGAATATTTAGTTATATGTTGACAATAATTTCTAAACTCTTACATTTCATTCAGTAAACGTCAGGACCACCCCCAGACCCTGTGCAACAAGTGTAGCCAACACGGGTCGGCAAAGTATTTTAGGGAGTGAGTGGATTGCAGAATTTAGGAATCACAAAGATTGCTCCGGAAAGCCTAGCTCTGGCACTGATAAATGTTGACTATATTTATTGCAAATTAAAATTAAATTTTAGCATTACTATGTATCTATAATATTTTTTAATTTAATACTGCCAAAGTTATGTATAACACTGCCAAAATATACATTTATATAGTAGTTAAGCAAGTCAATAACGAGAAACTATTTTACGAAAAAGTTCTATTAGTTTGAGTCTTTTCATATACTGATATGTAATTAGTCTAGCTGAAAAATCTGTTTTCATTCTTTTAGAATTTGCTCCACACAAGCATTTTTCATATTTCAATTGTATAAAATGTTGATTATTCTAGATAAACAATGTTGTTCAAAATATTCAAAGCCATTAAAAATGTATTCCTTTTAATGTAAAAAAATTTATTCCTTTTATTGTAAAGTTCAAACTGCTGAAATATTAACTTATTCTTGTGGTATTTTCTGCAATATTGAGAAAAATTATTGTTATTGAAATTTTCTTTTCATGAAATTTAATGTTATTACTAATCTATTAAAGTTTCAAAGATTAAGTTATTTTTGAATTTATTTAAATACATTGACATTCAAAATGATATACTCTAGTTCTCTCATTTTTGACTAACACAAACCATCTAAACAAAAATTAAAGAACTTTAGTACCACCACTCCATTTTACAATGATTATTTTTCATTTTCTCAATAGAAATATTAAATATATATATATATATATATATATTGCTATTTGCACAACTGGTTGGCTGTTTGTATTAAATACACACACATAAAAGTATTAGATTAAAAATTGGTTACTATTTTAATTATTAAAATTTAAGTTATAATAGTTTAATTCTAAAATTTATCGTGAAATTTGGGCCTGTTTAAGACAGATCAATTTCGCTGCAAATGTCTAGAGTAATTTACAATTAAATATTAAGAGTTCTGAAAACCCTACCACTTATTCCATAAAATTCGACAATCTCTCAGTCCACATTACGTCGAGTTTACGAGAATCTACTGTACTACTATATTTAAATGACAGTTACTGTATTCAGCGAACCACGAGGAAAAACATATGGAGAAATACATTTTTAGATTTGCTTGAAATGTGAAGGTTAGTTAAAAAGTTTTAGCCGAAATCTTTAATATTACTGAAACATCCATAGTATAATGTGAAAGTAAATAGTACAACTAACTATAAAGAAAAAATACAATAGAAAGTTGCGATATTTAATGGAATAATGATGTATTTTTATACCTTTCAGATAACTGTGAGTGGCAAAACTATTAACATATGCAGATAAACTTAAAAACGAAGAATATTTTCCATTTTGAAAAATTAAGTTTCTGGTCCTCATGTGACTAGTTCTGCACAGTTCTTACACTCTTTTGCAAAAAATTGAAGGACTTTTGCGATCGTGACGAAGTTTTGGTATGCAAAAACATCTTGATCGAACACGTAAATGATCACGGAATTGCGATCATAGCGCGCAATTCGCAAAGTATAAAACCAGTAGCAGAGGCGGAAAATTTTATCTTTTTTTGTTGCTGCCATTTAATTCCGCAAAGAAGCAACTAAAGATGCCATTACGACGATATCGAAGACCTTACAGACAACTAAACGACTTCGAACGTGGTCGCATTGTAGGGTTGCGTGAAGGTGGATGGTCATACCGAGCAATAAGCCGCCACCTACAGCGTACAGACACTGCTGTGCAAAGATATTAGCAGCAATGGTTGCTACAACGAAATGAAGGCCAAGGAGTACAAATGCGAGGCAAGACAGGATGATTGTTCGCCAGGCCCGAACCGCTCCAACGGTATCATTTTCGACTATTCAACGCATTACAGCCACGTCTATACTTCCCGTGGTACCGTCTACTATCTCACGGCGCTTGTCTGAGGCGAGTTTGCGTTCACAGAGGCCTTTAAGACGTTTTGCCCTTTGACCCCACAACATCGGCGGAGTCGTCTGGAGTAGTGTCGCAGCCGATCATCATAGCTGCCATCAGACTGGCATCGTATAGTCTTCAGGGATGAATCCCGCTTCACTCTTGAAGCAGATGGTGTGAGGCGCTATTTCTTATAACAGCAGGTCGTCTTTAATCATCCTCCGTACATCTTTAACAGCTCAACGATATGTTGATGCCATCCTGCGGCCGGTTGCATTACCCTTCATGGCACTTCATCCTGGGGCCATTTTCCAACAAGATAATATCTCTGGATTGTCTCCGTGCGGTTGATACTCTTCCTTGGCCAGCAAGGTCACCAGACCTTTCACCAATTGAGCATGTCTAGGACATCGTAGGCCGCCAGATTCTGGCGCCACAAAATATCGCAGATCTGGAGAGACCGCTGATGCAGGGTTAGTAGCCACATTTTAGTTAAAAAATTAAGCATCTATAAGCACTTTTCAAGCACATTTTTAAGAAAAAATAAGCACCTGTTTAATTACATATACACACAACTGGAGAGGCAATGAGAATGTCGTCGAGACAGCAAAATACAAGTCTAGGCCGCTAAGCACTTGTGTTCATTAAGCTTTGGAAAGTTTCTGCAGCCTTGCATCAGCCAAATGTCTTATACATAACTGCATAACCTTAAAAGAAAAATTAGACTTGACTGTAATTTAAAATATGAGAAATTTAGTATTTATTAAGAGAATCAGCATTATTCAACCATGGGAAACAATTACAATTATTTTTTAATTTTAAATAACAGTTCAATTTATAGAAGTACTTTACAACATGAAAAAGGAACAAGAAAAAAGATGTATACTTATTACTTAAGTTTTAATTTAAAGCTTTATGCGTATTAATTAATAACTTTACTTTTATTTTTGATTTTTCTTTTGTCCCTTTTCATTAATGTTTGAATCCAGTTCTCTTAAGAGAGTTTGTTTTTCACAAATAGTTTTTAGCATTTCAGTAGATTTATTTAAAAGATTAAAGTTTTTTTGTAACTTCAGCGTTTTCAGCAAGTTCATTTGCTTTATTTTCAAGCACTTTAACTTATAACTTTGTTTATACGAGAGTTTTCTTTCCCTTAAGAGAAATCAATTCATCTGTTGATTCTTCTGCTTTTCTTTATTTTGAATAACTTCTATTTTTCCCCTTCTCTTCCAAATATAACCGATACTGTGAATGAGCTGATGAAGCAGTCTCTCTCATCTCTTTCGTAATTGACACATTGTGTATCCCACCAGCATGTTTCACATAATCATAAACTATGCGCTGTGGCAATGTACGAATTTTCTCCCAGATTATCTATTTCTACATTTTTATTGACACTAAATCCTCGTTCAGCAGACGCTTGCCCATGGGAAAGAATAAAGACCATTTTATACGTTTCCCCAAACTTGAAGAATTTTCATTAACGAATGTGTGCAAAAAAGTATCTAATCTCATTTTTCTCACATCATATATAGATTTTAAATTCTGTAGCGTATGACTGGTCAACATTTTCGATGAAATCGGAATATTCCAAAAGAATGTTATCGCATTCTTCTTCTGCAATACGGCCTTTCTGGGGAAAATGCATCAATATACTTTTCTTTTTCGCGTACGCTTTTGTGCTGTTTTGTGCCATATACTTCGGATTCACAGAAACAGCATTTCGAATTAGTGAATAATTAACTGGAAATTTCTCCATCAGCTTTTCACGTAGTTTTAAACTAAAAATTTGTGAGTAGCATTTAAGAGAAAAGGTAATCTTATCCATGATTTCTTTTTTAGCATATAATTCTTGCAAGAGCTTATCAGCCCTAAATCCTAAACTAATTTTGCTTATTTCATGTATCCAGGGAAATTGTGGAATTTTAAAGATTCCAAAGTCGGATTAGCTTCAACAATTAAAAACGCATTAGCATCCTCCTTATATAGAACAGTTAGGAGTTGAGTCTTTTTTTCATGTGAGAAGCCGCCAGCATTCCACTGAAACATTCTCCAAACTTTACACACATTGCAAAAATTCTCAGTAAAATGTCCAGAAACACGAGGAGGCAAAACCGTAGTAAATTTAGTATTAACCAGGGTATACCGCGTGGAGGCCTGCTACATTACACCTCATATAGGAAAATATTAAACAAAAATACAGTTAAAACAATTTTTACAATTTAAATTAAAGTTTCTAAGCAATTCTGCCAGCTGTCAAGAAGGTAGATTTAGCGCTGCACAAAAAGTTTACTTTTGGCCCCCTTCTGCAAAAAGACATTGAAGGGGCAAAAGCTAACTTAATTCATTACTCTGTTGAGTTTCAAATGTAAACAAATATGACAGCTATGGTAAAAAAATTAGGTTTAGACGTATTTAAACAACTTTTGAATTGTTTATATTTCTACAACTGTTGCATGCAGATTAACTAAAGACATAAAAACTTTAACCAGAATAGAAGAACAACATAATTGAATCATTTTGAAAGCAAAATAGGCACAATTTACTAACATATAAGAGTTTAAAAAACTGAGTTCATGGAGAAGAGTAACAGAGTGGATATGCATATGTACTTTTGGTGCGGCACATTGCAACCAAAAAGGGCAGTCCTATATTATTACAAAATTTTAATGTTTTAAAGCTACTCGTTTTTGAGTTATACGAGATACATACATATATACGTACGTACGTACATACTTACGTACAGACGTCATGAAGAAATATCTTCTGAATCAATTTTAAATCCTTTTTGTAAACTATTTTCGGAAAAAGAGTCTTTTTTTCTGTTCTTATGTACAGATATTACGCAGAAACATTATTAAATTGTATTCGATAGCGTTCCAAGTAAATATTTTCGTTGAAATATGATACCCGAAATTCCTCGCGATTATAATACTTCCTTTACTTCGTACAAGGAAGTAAAAAACTGAGCTTACCAAGCCGAGTGACAGTGCGGGTGTGTACATGTATATATATATATATATATATATACTTTTGGTGCGGCAGATTTACAACCAGAAAGGAAGGTGCCCAACTACATTTAAAAAGCAGTCCTACATACAAAATTTCAACTTTTTGAGGCTACTTGTTTTTGAGTTATGCGAGATATACTTGCGTACTCACTTACAGACATCACGAAAAAATTTCTTCTGAATTCATTTTTAATCTATTTTCCAATCCGTTTTGTGAAAAAGAGTCCTTTATTCTGTCCTTACTTACAGATGTCACTCAAAAACATCGTTAAATTGCAAAATGGATATTTTCGTTGAAATATGATCCTCGAAAGTTTTCGCGATTACAATGCTTCCTTTACTTCGTACAAGAAGTAAAAAGGGCTTGTGAATGTTTCTCTATATGCTGCAGGATTTAATTTATTAATAAACACGTTACATAAACGTGATATTTCTGCTATAGTAATAATTTATTTTGAAAAATGAACAATAATGACTGAATTTTTTTTTCAGTTTATACTATTTTTAACACTCTAAGATTTCATAAAATATTTCATAATAATATGTACTTTTTATGGAGAGAAGAAAATCACAGCATAATACTGAAACGCAGGAATTATTTCCGCCGAATCAATGTAGAATCTAATTTCATAACATCAAAAAATACAATTATATTAGAATGAATTTCAAACAATTGACTGAGTAACATTAAATATTGTATTTCTAACTGAGTGCTGAATATCAGGATTTTAAATGCAAGTGTAGTATATTCAGAAAAAAATATTTATTACAATTATTATTAAAATACTTCAAAGTCAGTAATTTTATGTTATTAAATCCATTGTTCTTTCATTAGTCTTATTACAATTTATATAACCCCAAGATAAGAAAATTAAGGAGTAATCTCTTTATTTCTTCATTAAAATAATACTAAGATTCAAGTTTCAGTCATTAACAACAACATGTAAATAAGCATATACCTTATAAATGTATAAATGAGAGATATTTTTAGTGCAAAAAACAGTCTATAGAGAGTTGGGAAAAATCACGGAAATTACCAAAAGGTTTGACTGGTTAATTATTTAATGGACTGAAAGTTATGTTTGATCGCAGTAACAACGGAGAACCGATAAATTAAGCTATGAAAATGATTCAAATGTTAGAATTATTTGTCGCACAAGCCTGTAAACAAACACTATTAGTAACTGTTGAAACAATTAAGCATATTTTTTTGTTCAAATGTTTTAATGTGTCTGAATACTGGAACACATTTAATAAAAATGATATTTTGGTCAGTTTTTCTCATGGCAAAGGGAATTTTAAATACATTGAGATTTTAAAATAGTGGTTTGATTTGGTTTATGTGATTACGGCAAAGCCTCGAGGGTTTTCTGCCTAAAGGAAGGGAAGCTCCCGTGGAGAAAACTGGTTGATATACGCGTTTCACATGGGAAAAACCGCGACAACGGCCACGCAGTCAGCGCGTTCACGGGATTCGAACCTTAGACCGAACTACCAGTGTTTAGCGACTTTACCGCTCGGCCGCTGGTGAGCAAAAACATGCAGCCTCCTCGCGGAGAAGCGAACTCGAACTCGAGACTAAAATAGTGATAAAAGTAAATTTGAGAAAAAGAAGATATTCGTGTTTAGAGTACAGTATATTTCTAGTAGTGGTTTGATGATAAATTTAAATAAATAAAACAACTTTTTAAGATAAAAGCCTTAAGTAATAATTAACATTGTTTTAAACATTTAATTTAGGTAAACATCTAAATTACTGCCGGTTTAGTGAAAAAAACTTTGACTTTTGTATAAAATTGTTTAAATTCCTTTTTTTAATGCGTTGATGGTAGCCACGAAGAAGTGTTACATAGTATTTGTTTGTTAAATTGAAATTTTATCGTATTTACAAAATACGATATCAAATCTAAATTTTATCATATAAGTACACGGAAGTAGTATTCGTATACTTATAAGATTGATATATAGATTCGTATACGCAGATTTGTATATTTAAAATTGTATCGTGATGGAATCAACAAAAGCTTTACGTGTAATTTACAGAAACTGCACACAGTAGAAACGGTTTATTCCAAATATTTTAAACCATATAAACTCTCTGGAAGAGAAATGAAATTCTCGAAGATCTCGTATCTATTGAATTCCTTTTCATCCTCCCCCTTTTACTGATAATCTGTCGTAAAGAACTCGTTCATCAATAACTTTTCAAGGTTCTCTCTCTCTTTCTCTGTTTCTTTTCTTCTTTTTATTTTATGAAGTCACAAGACTCGTAACCTTGAATCAAGATATCTTGTTCTATGAAGAAACGTGACTGGCTTTTAAATTAGTTTCATTTAGTTTTGACCGAATTTCTGAATATTAAAAACACAGTTTACTTCTCACACATAGCAACTGCATTCATATTTTAGAGCAGACTAAAGAATCTTTACAAACAGCGTAAAAATACGAAAGTTTATGATTTAATTTGCATTAAATACTTAAAGAAACGCTACTTAGAAATTGCATCGGTTACTGTGCTTTTAATAACGCGACAAAAACTGCAGCAAAATCAGAATATTTTTGACTAGTATTTTCTAGTGATTTAAGCAACTTCGTGAAATACATTCTTTTTCAGACTGGCCGAAAGGCGCTTCAAGCTGCAGTATTGGCTTTACAGAATGTTTCAAAGTGTTACATCTAAATATCTAAGGAGCACATATGCAGCTCCGATAAAATTTGAATTAATGATATCTCTAGCAATTTTATGGAATGACGGTTTTATTAACTAATTCGATTGTAAGAAAATTTCCTTCATTGTTTATTTCTATTCTGCAAGGTATAAACACAATTTAAATTTTGTGCCTCTTTATTAAAAAATATCACATATCATACTCTGAAGCAAAACCTAATTTTATTTATTTTTTAACCTGGAACCAAGAATCTATAATAAACCATTATACAGATACAAGTAATGAACTCTTTCTGAAAGTTCCGCCCTCCCTTAAGACCGGACTCTAGCTGTTTATAGGCGTTGGTCGCTACTAAGGCCCGAAGCGGTAGGCTCTTTATTATGGAAGTACGTAATAGGTTGGCCGCCATTGCCTTCTATGAAGGGTTGGACAAATTACATCCATGCCTTCTCTGAGATTCGAACTTGGGCCCTTCGGTACAGCAATCAGTGTCACTAACCACTTTGCCGTCTGGCCAGAGTTGTTGGCCACCACTGAGGCCGGAAGCGGTGGTCACTTTATTATGGAGGCGCCTAATGAGTGGGACATCGTTGCCTCCTGTAAAGGATAGGCAATTTACATCCCTGCCTTTTCCAGGATTTGAACCCAGTCCCATCAATACGGCAGCCAGTTTCACTAACTACGTTCCCATCTGAGCGGCAAAATGTTTTCTCCTCCAATGGCGACACTAGCTATTATAGACGTTGGCCACTACTAAGGCCGGAAGCGGTGGCCACTTTATTAGGGAGGTACCTAGTACGTAGGCCACCATTGCCTCCGATGAAGGCATGGACAAATTAAATCTATTCTTTCTGTGGGATTCGAGCGATGGTCACTTTATTATGAAGGTACCTGATAGTGGGCCACCAATGCCTCCTATGAAGGGAGGGACAATTTACATCCATGCCTTCTTCGAAATTCGAAGCCGGGGCCTTCGGTTTGGCAGTCGGAGTCACTAACCACTTTCCCATCTGGAAATCATTTTTGAAAGCTCTTTAATCTTTGCTTATGCTGTTATGTATCCTAATGGACACAAGCAGACGAAAATTAATGTAAGGACGATTTTTTTATTATATTAATGGTCTATAAACGTTTATACGATATATATACCTTTTCAGCGCTGCGAATAATTTAATTTCGAATAATAATTATGCGAATAATTTAATTTCTGAAAGATGCGGTTAGAGCAAGAACATAACAAATGAAAAGTAATCGAGGATAAACTGCAGGTAATTATTAAAATACAGGGTGTTTACAAAGTCCCGGACTCATTTTGATGTTTCCTAACCCATAAAATAATGAAGATATAAACAAACTTATGGCATTTATTGATGGAATAAATTATATATTTTCCTTTTCAGGTTTGAATATCTTTACTTTTGTAAATATCGTCTGCGCGTGTGGTTAATTTCAGATAATTTCATTTTTCAGTCTAAATATCTGTACTTTTCTAAATATTAATGAGGATGGAAGATGAAGCTGAATTTCTGAAGCGCATAATGTTCTCCGACGAAGCATCCTTTCATCTTTCTGGCATTGTTAATCGCCCTAATGTGTGCATATGGGAATCTGAAAACCCCAATGAATACCGTGAGGCACAAAGGGATTCCCCAAAGGTTAATGTTTGGTGTGGCGACCGAGTCATTAGGCCTTTCTTTTTTACAGAAAAGACGGTCTCATCAGTTTCAGTCGTATACTTAGACATGATGGAAAACTTCGTATTTCCACAACTAGAAGAGTTTCAGCCACATGTCTTTTTGCAACAAGATGGTGTACCACCTCATTGGGGTACCATCGTTCGTAGTTCTTTGACTGACCATTATACAGGAAGATAGATCGGGCGAAGAGGTCTAAATCCTTGTCCACCCAGATCACCTGATATTACGCCGTTGGATTTTTACCTTTGGGTATTTGTAAAGGACAACGTTTACAGGAGGATAGTGTCGAACATTGATGACCTAAAAGCCAAAATTACAACCGCAATAGCTTCTGTAGATGCCGATATGCTTGCCGGTACCTCTCGTGAAATTGAATATCGACTCAATATTCTCCGTGAGTAGTAAGCGGCCGTACTCAGTAGGCGGAAGTGACGTCACAGAAAAGGGGCGTGACCTCCGCCATCTTGGATTTCTCCGGAAGTGACCACACAGCGCCATCTTGTATCACGTGATGGAATGACATCATCAAAGTTTCTTTTTTATTCTGTGGCAACGATTTTTTCAAAGTTTTTATTTTTTGTGGCAATGACACTATTTTTTTATGTTTGTGGCAACGATCGCTTAAACCACGTGTTTGGAATGACGTTAACTTTATTATTTTCCTTTATTATTTTAGTATTTAATTATTTTTAATTATGTTTCATTATTTAATCTTTTTAATCATTCTTTTTAATTATTTAATGCGTCATTATTTTTAATTGATAATATTACATTTTATCCATTTTTAATGAATTTAATATCATTTTCCTTGAATTTTAAAAACAACTCCACGGCCGGGATTCGAACTCGTTATCTCTGGGATGGGAGGTGTGGCGCTTTAACCAAACGGCAATCATATTGTCGCTCCAAACTTGTTCTTTCACCTTGTCCACCCTCTTTGTCCATTTGACCTTGTACAGACGGAACCGCCAAACTGTCACTAGGCTGAAGGATAGCGCATGCGCAAACCTCAACTTTCTAAGCCATTACTTTATTCTGTGCTGCTGTAAATATAAGATTTTCCCAGTTTAATTTTTTTGCTTTATTATTAGGATATTTTTCATTGTTTTCCTTTTTTTTTCTTCTTGTTCTTACTTAATTAAATTTATACGTTTTGCTTTTGCAAATGTAAACTTTACTGTTGCAAATTAATGTTTTCACAATTTTAAATCCGTAGAAGAAAATTTATTTTTACATTTTCTTTTCCCTTTTTATTTTACAAATTTTTTTTTTTTTTCAAATTTATTTCTTTTCATATTTTTTACTTTAAAAACTTTTTACGTTTAACTTTTTTTGGTTTTTACAAAAGTAATATTTATTTTTACAAGTTTTAATTTTTTCTTTTTTAGTTTAAAGAAGTTGTTACTACATTTTTCATTTTCCTTTTTCCTTTTTTTTTTCTTGTACTTACTAAATTAAATTTATATATTTTGCTTTTGCTAACTTAAATTTTACTGTTGCAAATTATTGCTTCCACAATTTTATATCCGTAGAAAAAAAATTATTTTTACATTTTCTTTTCACTTTTTTATTTTGCAAAAGTTTTTTTCGAAATTTATTTCTTTTCATATTTTTTATTTTAAAAACTTTTTTTTTTTACGTTTAACTTTTTTTGGTTTTTACAAAAGTTATATTTATTTTTACAAGTTTAATTTTTTCCTTTTCTCTTTTTATTTTAAAGAAGTTGTTACTTTTTCATTTTGCTTTTCCCCTTATGTATTTTACTTCCAAAAGTAAATTAAAATGTTTTTTCCCATTTTTTTCTTTTTAAAATAAATGCATTCATAAATGCAATTTTTTCTTTTTAAAAAATTTTTCTTGTTAAATTTTTTTTTTTAAATTTTACTTTTAACTTCTTTCCCTTGTTTTAAATACTTATTGATGTTACATCTCCATTTCCCTCTAGAGGCCTTCATGGATAATATTTTCTGGAACTTTAAACAGTATTCTTCTATGCAGTTTTAATAAAACACTACATTTCTTACTTTTCATACTACTAAATAGGAGATGCTCAGAACTTTTCCTTCTGATCTATTGTACTAATTACTAATGACTGTACTTACTTTATCAAATACTACGCAAAACATTACGAATTCTCTTTTACACGTCTTACTTTTATTCAAAGGATTCGCCAAACTGTGTCTGACAAATCTAAATTTTACACTTTGCATTTCCACATTTTTTCCTCAGATTAAACATTTATCCTGCTTTTAAAATATATTCATGTTGCATTTCTGATTCCTTTTCCCTAAAAACAAATACAGACTTAACACTTTCTTTACTGTACAAACACTGTACTGTTACAAACAGTTTCTTTACTGGAAGACCTACTGACTTTGAAGAAATCATATAAGGAGTAATAAATTTTTCATGTATAAAGTTCGCTCAAACCAATACATGAGTCATTTCTACCCAGTTTAGTTTAGTTACGTACCAAAAGTATTTCATTTCTTATTATTTTACTCTGCAGACATTTACATGAATATGCTCAGAACACTCCTTTTTTATTCAACAGAAGGATTCCTTTATATTACTAACCCATATTAAGGTTTTTAAACACTTTACAAAAATATCTTAAATTTTATTGTGCACATCCTACCTAAGACCACTAAACATTTTCTAAACCTTGAGTTTCTTATTGTGGAAAACATCACTTGAATTCTTAACATGATGTCACCCATCTACCACAGAACCTCATAAATGCTACTATATTCGAACTTACCACAGCCTTGACTTTCTTAGCAAGATACACGAGATAGTATTATTTTTACCTATAATTACACATAGAATTAATATTCAGCCATGGGAATGAAACTTTGTCGCCCTTTTTTCCACTTTGGAATACAAAAATTTCTTAAGATGGAATATTTTTTTTCAACCAGTAAATATGATCATTATTTTTGCTGAGTCTCATAGCCTCTTAAGGTATTCATTGTAACTTAACTAAAAGATACCCATATTTCACACTAATGACAATAATTTATTTAGCACTGAACTGTTACAGCCTTTTGAGAACGAAATTTAATTTATCATACCTGGCATATAAACTCCTAAGTAGTTATGCTACATTACACGAAATATTAAGTAAAGTTCCAAATACTGATCCAGCATAGTAATTAAAAGATTTAACACAGTCATTTTAAGACAGAAATTTAAAATTGACATTATTTTTTAACACTGGGCTCTTGCAGCTCTTTGAGAACATTTAACTTCTCATGGATAGCAAATAAAATTATACATAAGCATCATACATAACAAATAATAATCCAACTTAACTTAAAAGTTTTAGCACATTCTAAGTTAGGTACGCATTTCAAAACTGACATTGTTTCATAATGAGCTCTTAAGCTTTTTTGACATTTAACTTCTCATACATAGCAAACAAAATCACGCGCAAATATTGTATATTGACTGAAACTCCATATAATGATCAACTATAGTCATCAACTTTAAAAATTTTTAACGCAGTTTAGTATGACTTAACATAAAGACCACACTTTCAAAAAAGCATTATTTTAATTAAACATTGGAGCCACACAATTCTGTGCACACATATAACATTTTATTTACCATGAGCATCACACATATTAATTAAATAAAATACATTTCACAAAGTACGAAACACATTTCTCTTTTAACCAGCTGTATTCTTAAGAAAAAAGAAGGAAGAAAAGATACAGTGATGGGAGCCGTTTGCTGTTAGTGTTCCTCATTTCCCCACGCAATGATCAAAATATATATGTACTTTAAAATCAGTTAAAAAGCATTCAAATGCAAGCATTCAAACAGGAATGCTTCACAAATTAGATAAAAGATGGGTATATAATGAACTTAGCGATAAATACAGAAAAACATGCAAAGACCAAGGGGGAAAAAAAGGCATTCGCGGAGAATTTTCTATTGTAAACTTTCTCTATTTTAGCATATGGGGTGCATTCTTTCGTTTTAGATTAAACAATTCAAAGCAATTTCTGTATAAGTAGGGATTTTGTTAACACTAGTTGGTAATGTAAATTATTAGAACAGTCCCACACATATAGGAGAGGTATGCCATATCCGTAGAGAAAACTTTTTTCCAAGCCAAACCGTAATAGTGAAATATAAAATGGAATAAGAAAATATCAGATTTCCAACAAAATTAGTATCTGAGTATGCAAAACATGAATAAGAAATGAATGTTTTTTCTGAAAATGTTCCGAACGTCATAGGAATTAACTAGTTTCATAAACAGGGCATGAAAAATAATGAAGTATTTTCAGTTTTATTTTGTCTGTAGTATATTTACGTATACTAAAATCTTCCGTTTTGTTGGTTGTATTCTACATTTAGGCACAAGTTGGTTAATCAGAGTGATTTTTGTGTTTTAAAGCTTTAGATTCAGAAATATTACAACTTGAGAAATAATATATGTCAAAAGCAAAAAGAGTTGAACGAAGAGAGAATATACCATAAGCAGGCGAACGTGATAAATTATTTTTTCGCTGATTTTCACGAATTCATAGATTGGTATCAAAATTATAATGCCCTGTATATGAACTATGATTGTTTTCAAATACATTACTATCACTGTTTTCCATTTACATAGACTTTAAAAAAGCATTTCGTGTTAATTTACTGTTTTTCCTGAGATTTATCCACGTATTTACTTAATTTTTGCATTTTTTGTTTACAATTATAATACCGAAAGAACCTAAGAGAACATTTTTTCTTGAAAATAATCCATATTTCCCCCCAAACACTGTTTCTTTGAAGTAACCCATTAAATGCTCAGACAAGCCGTTGGGCTTCTCAGTGTCTAAAGGAAATCATGAAGTTAGAGAATTTAAGTAATATTTTATCAGTATGCAGAATTTTTAATGCGTTTTAGATGAAAATTAACCGAATTTAGTCGTTCATTACTATTTTTTCTACTTCTCATACCATTACATCTCCAATGAAATTTGATTCATTGCCAGATAGTTGAATGTTTGTTATTTTTTTCGCATCCGAATGCATTTCGTGTCTCACACATGCTCATTACATATAATTTAACAAAATTACGAACAAGTTAGAAGTTAAGTTAATATTTCCTGAAATACTACTGTACATTTCATTTCGGAAAGTTTACATAAGTATCTTCATTTTGAAGCCTTCAATGTTTCTTTTCCTGCATCCCAAGTAAATTTTGAGCATAAAATTTTCAGTTTTGAGACGAAGGTTATTTGCGAATGACTGGGATATTATCATGTTTTCATAAACTGTTTTTGAGAAGTACTTATTGCACACTTTTTTTGAGAAGTACTTATTGAACACCATTTGAACACTTTTGAGTATTACCATTTTGTACATTACTGCCACTACAAATCATTTAATTTTCAAATACTTTCCTGTTCATCTTTTACGACGCCTTGTAAAGACTTGGGAACAAATTTTTACTAAATACTTATATTGTTTCATTTAGTAATTTTGTTACACTTTAGAAGATTTAACTTCAACAACACTACCACGCTGAACCAGAAATTAAGAAAAGAAATGGAATTTTTATCTTAGTATACTATAGGGATAGATTAATTCTTTTCTGATGCTGATGTATTCTCATGTAGATAATGGAGACTTTTAACCCAGCTCATACAGAAATTGAATATTTTGTCTAAGTCACCATGATCACTGATTTGCATTGTCATAGATTTTCTTGTGACGTGTATTTCTTTCTTGAAAAGAAGTTTATACACTATTTTCTTTAGAAACATGTCTAAAAAATATCTCATCTTCATAAGAAATATCAACCTTTTGATTTAAATTTCTAAGAACCTTTATTTTGTAAACGTGCTTCTCTCTGACTCAAAGTTTCTTCTTTATCATATTCGAAATAAACATTTAACCGTACATACCTAATAGATTGTATTGATGAACCAGGGTTAACTTATTGTATTGCGTATCAAGTGAATATGTGAAGAAAGTCATGTTTTTCCCCTAAATGCTCATTTTTCAGGTCGAATTTTACTAACGCACACATGTATTTATTGCATTTTTAATAAAATCTCAAAGGCTGAAATGAGTGTTTCATTACCAAATTTGTATTTTCCAACTTCAGTCTACTGAAACGAAAACATTCATAACTTATTACGAAGAAAAAATTTGTACATGTTACACTTTTTTGATTAATTTTTAAACCACTTGATTATCTTTGAAAGATTGTGTCCTATTTCAGTGCTAATATATTGCTAATTTTCGCTTTTTCAATGCATTTCGTATGTAACAAAAACTTAATTTCGAAACTTTTACTTACTTAACGTTTTGTATTGCATTGCTGAACCGGGGCCATGCTTTTCATTTTTATTACATATCATGCGAATATTTTAAAAATGGTATGTTTTTTTTCCTTCCGTTAGCACAGTTTTAACCAGTATCTCACTATTACAGAGATTTCTTTAGTCAAAACTTAAAGTTTAAACTGAACGTCTCAGTACTAATTTTGAAGATTCTGAATATATCCTACTCAAATGTTCAAACTGAGTGGCAAAGTAATTTATATACGCACTTTGCTGCCCTCTTGGTTAATTATTAATTCGTTGTTCATTTATAATGCTTGTTTTCAAATGAAGGATAGAAATGATTATTAACTTTTCACTTTTCCAAAGAATTTCGTAGCCACATATGTTTTGTACAGAAAATTTTCATAACTTTCCGATATTATTACCAAGATATTTACATATTTGTTTCTTTGCAAACATGTACATGAATACCCACGTTTAATTATTTGATGTATATTTTTCTATATCAGAACTAAAATTTGGAACTAAAAATTTTAAATAATGTCATGTTCCACAAATTTTATGTATTTGTAATGTCGTTTCCTTTTTGTAAACTTTTGAAAGTACGTTCTAGGTAGTCAGATTTCCGAAACTGTTTTCTCTTTGTTATTGGGAACTATTTTATCTTTGGTGTTGGTATATGCCAATAAATTCTCGATACTTTTTCTGTTTCATTTCCAGCCTATGAGTTATTTAAATACTTCAAAATATATTTGTAGATCGTTTATGTTGACACTTGGATGTTTTTGAAAATTGTGTTTATTTTATTCACGCGAATGAAACTGATATTTTCTTAGTTTTTTTATTCAGAGTATTAATCAATTATGACAGAATGGCGGATTTGTATTCATTATTCAACATACATATGAACTTTAGTATTCCAAATCTTTCAAGTAATCGTAATTTTTCCTATCAGTAATAAGAAGACGAAAGGAATAAATGCAGCATATGTAGGCATAAGGTAAAAATTTGGAAGTAAAAGAAATTCTTCAGATCTAAGAAATTAAGTAGACTGTGAAAATATTCTTCCTATTAGAAGTTTATTTTTGGAATGACATGGCATAGTAAACGTAAATTTACTAAAAAAAGGGGTCTAGTGAACATCAAGTACTCTCCAAAATCTGAAGGTAATTATACAAAATTGATTATAATTTAGGTTTCCATAAAAAAGTGGTTTTAGCGGAGGAACATGCCAGCTGTCTCTTGAAATTTTAAGTGAGCATCTGACCCTCGCTCTTACAAATATTTTTAGTAGAATTGTAAATTCTACGTAAGTGCGAAGGCCAAATGCCCACTTAAAATTTCAAGAGAAAGCTGGCATGTTCCTCCGCTGGAACCACTTTTTATGGAAACTTACCTTATAATCAATTTTGTATAATTACCTTCAGAGTTTGGAGAGTACTTGATGTTCACTAGACCCCTTTTTTTAGTAAATTTACGTTTACTATGCCATGTCATTCCAAAAATAAACTTCTAATAGGAAGAATATTTTCACAGTCTACTTAATTTCTTAGATCTGAAGAATTTCTTTTACTTCCAAATTTTTACCTTATGCCTACATATGCTGCATTTATTCCTTTCGTCTTCTTATTACTGATAGGAAAAATTACGATTACTTGAAAGATTTGGAATACTAAAGTTCATATGTATGTTGAATAATGAATACAAATCCGTCATTCTGTCATAATTGATTAATACTCTGAATAAGAAAACTAAGAAAATATCAGTTTCATTCGCGTGAATAAAATAAACACAATTTTCAAAAACATCCAAGTGTCAACATAAACGATCTACAAATATATTTTGAAGTATTTAAATAACTCATAGGCTGGAAATAAAACAAAAAAAGTATCGAGAATTTATTGGCATATACCAACACCAAAGATAAAATAGTTCCCAATAACAAAGAGAAAACAGTTTCGAAAATCTGACTACCTAGAACGTACTTTCAAAAGTTTACAAAAAGGCAACGACATCACAAATACATAAATTTTGTGGAACATGACATTATTTAAAATTTTTCGTTCCAAATTTTAGTTCTGATATAGAAAAATATACATTAAATAATTAAACGTGGGTATTCATGTACATGTTTGCAAAGAAACAAATATGTAAATATTTTGGTAATAATATCGGTAAGTTAGGAAAATTTTCTGTACAAAACATATGTGGCTACGAAATTCTTTGGAAAAGTGAAAAGTTAATAATCATTTCTATCCTTCATTTGAAAACAAGCATTATAAATGAACAACGAATTAATAATTAACCAAGAGTGCAGCAAAGTGCGTATATAAATTACTTTGCCACTCAGTTATGAACATTTGAGTAGGATATATTCAGAATCTTCAAAATTAGTACTGAAACGTTCAGTTTAAACTTTAAGTTTTTACTAAAGAAATCTCTGTAATAGTGAGATACTGGTTAAAACTGTGCTAACAGAAGGAAAAAAAACATACCATTTTTAAAATATTCGCATGATATGTAATAAAAATGAAAAGCATGGCCCCGGTTCAGCAATGCAATACAAGACGTTAAGTAAGTAAAAGTTTCGAAATTAAGTTTTTTGTCACATACGAAATGCATTGAAAAAGCGAAAATTAGCAATATATTAGCACTGAAATAGGACACAATCTTTCAAAGATAATCAAGTGGTTTGAAAATTAATCAAAAAAGTGTAACATGTACAAATTTTTTCTTCGTAATAAGTTATGAATGTTTTCGTTTCAGTAGACTGAAGTCGGAAAGTACAAATTTGGTAATGAAACACTCATTTCAGCCTTTAAGATTTTATTAAAAATGCAATAAATACATGTGTGCGTTAGTAAAATTCGACCTGAAAAATGAGCATTTAGGGGAAAAACATGACTTTCTTCACATATTCACTTGATACGCAATACAATAAGTTAACCCTGGTTCATCAATACAATCTATTAGGTATGTACGGTTAAATGTTCATTTCGAATATGATAAAGAAGAAACTTTGAGTCAGAGAGAAGCACGTTTACAAAATAAGGGTTCTTAGAAATTTAAATCAAAAGGTTGATATTTCTTATGAAGATGAGATATTTTTTAGACATGTTTCTAAAGAAAATAGTGTATAAACTTCTTTTTAAGAAAGAAATAGACGTCACAAGAAAATCTATGACAATGCAAGTCAGTGATCGTGGTGACTTAGACAAAATATTCAATGTCTATATGAACTGGATTAAAAGTCTCCGTTATCTACAGGCGAATACATCAGCGTCAGAAAAGAATTAATCTATCCCTGTAGCATACTAAGATAAAAATTCCATTTCTTTTCTTAATTTCTGGTTCAGCGTGGTAGTGTTGTTGAAGTTAAATCTTCCAAAGTGTAACAAAATTATTAAATGAAACAATATAAGTATTTCGTAAAAATTTGTTCCCAAGTCTTTACAAGGCGTCGTAAAAGATAAACAGGAAAGTATTTGAAAATTAAATGATTTGCAGTGGCAGTAATGTACAAAATGGTAATATTCAAAAGTGTTCAAATGATTATAGATAAGGTACTTCTCAAAAGCAGTTTATGAAAACATGATAACATCCCAGTCATTCGCAAATAACTTTCGTCTCAAAACTGAAAATTTTATGCTCAAACTTTACTTGGGATGCAAGAAAAGAAGCATTGAAGGCTTCAAAATGAAGATACTTATGTAAACTTTCCGAAATAAAATGTACAGTAGTATTTCAGGAAATATTAACTTAACTTCTAACTTGTTTGTAATTTTGTTAAATTATATGTAATGAGCATATGTGAGACACGAAATGCATTCGGATGCGAAAAAAATAACAAACATTCAACTATCTGGCAATGAATCAAATTTCATTGGAAATGTAATGGTATGAGAAGTAGAAAAAAATAGTAATGAACGACTAAATTCGGTTAATTTTCATCTAAAACTTATTAAAAATTCTGCATACTGATAAAATATTACTTAAATTCTCTAACTTCATGACTTCCCTCAGACACTGGGAAGACTGTCTGAGCATTTAATGGGTTACTTCAAAGATATTAAAGAAATAGCGTTTGGGGAAAATATGGATTATTTTCAAGAAAAAATGTTCTCTTAGGTTCTTTCGGTATTATAATTGTAAACAAAAAATGCAAAAATTAAGTAAATACGTGGATAAATCTCAGGAAAAACAGTAAATTAACACGAAATGCTTTTTTAAAGTCTATGTAAATGGAAAACAGTGATAGTAATGTATTTGAAAACAATCATAGTTCATATACAGGGCATTATAATTTTGATACCAATCTATGAATTCGTGAAAATCAGCGAAAAAATAATTTATCACGTTCGCCTGCTTATGGTATATTCTCTCTTCGTTCTAATCTTTTTGCTTTTGACATGTATTATTTCTCAAGTTGTAATATTTCTGAATCTAAAGCTCTAAAATACAAAAAATCGCTCTGATTAACTAACTTGTGCCTAAATGTAGAATACAACCAACAAAACGGAAGATTTTAGTATAAGCAAATATACTACAGACAAAAATAAAACTGAAAATACTTCATTATTTTTCATGCCCTGTTTATGACGTTCGGAACATTTTCAGAAAAAACATTCATTTCTTATTCATGTTTTGCATACTCAGATACTAATTTTGTTGGAAATCTGACATTTTCTTATTCCATTTTATATTTCACTATTACGGTTTGGCTTGGAAAAAAGTTTTCTCTACGGATATGGCATACCTCTCCTATATGTCTGGGACTGTTCTAATAATTTACATTACCAACTAGTGTTAACAAAATCCCTAGTTATACAGGAATTGCCTTGAATTGTTTAATCTAAAACGAAAAAATGCACCCCATATGTTAAAGTAGAGAAAGTTTACCATAGAAAGTTCTCCGCGAATGCCATTTTTTTTCCCCTTGGTCTTTATATGTCTTTCTGTATTTATCGCTAAGTTCATTGTATACCCATCTTTTATCTAATTTGTGAAGCATTCCTGTTTGAATGCTTGCATTTGAATACTTTTTAACTGATTTTAAAGTACATATATATTTTGATCATTGCGTGGGGAAATGAGGAACACTAACAGCAAACGGTTCCCAGCATTGTATCTTTTCTTCATCCTTTTTTCTTAAGAATACAGCTGGTTAAAAGAGAAATGTGTTTCGTACTTTGTGAAATGTATTTTATTTAATTAATATGCGTGATGCTCATGGTAAATAAAATGTTATATATGTGCACAGAATTGTGTGGCTCCAATGTTTAATTAAAATAATGCTTTTTTGAAAGTGTGGTCCTTATGTTAAGTCATACTAAACTGCGTTAAAATTTTTAAAGTTGATGACTATAGTAGATCATTATATGGAGTTTCTATCAATATACGATACTTGCGCGTGATTTTATTTGCTATCTATGAGAAGTTAAATGTCAAAAAGCTGTAAGAGTTCACTATTAATCAGTGTCAATTTTGAAATGCGTACCTAACTTAGAATGTGCTAAAACTTTTAAGTTAAGTTGGATATAAGTTGCTATATATGATGCTTATGCATAATTTTATTTGCTATCCGTGAGAAGTTAAATGTTCTCAAAGAGCTGTAAGAGCTCAGTGTTAAAAAATGATGTCAATTTTAAATTTTTGGCTTAAAATGACTGTGTTAAATCTTTTAATTACTATGCTGGATCAGTATTTGGAACTTAACTCAATATTTCGTGTAATGTAGCATAACTACGTAGGAGTTTATATGCCAGGTATGATAAATTAAATTTCGTTCTCAAAAGGCTGTAACAATTCAGTGCTAAATAAATTATTGTCAATGTGAAATATGGATATCTTTTAGTTAAGTTACAATGAATATCTTAAGAGGCTATGAGACTCATCAAAAATAATGATCATATTTACTGGTTGAAAAAAAAAATTCCATCTTAAGAAATTTTTGTATTCCAAATTGGAAGAAAAGGCGACAAAGTTTCATGCCCATGGCTGAATATTAATTCTATGTGTAATTATAACTAAAAATAATAGTATCTCGTGTATTTTGTTAAGAAAGTCAAGGCTGTGGTAAGTTCAAATATAGTAGCATTTATAAGGTTCTGTGGTAGATGGGTGACATCATGCTAAGAATTCAAGTGATGTTTTCAGAATAAAAAAATTAGGTTTAGAAAATGTTTAGTGGTCTTAGGTAGGATGTGCACAGTAAAATCCAAGATATTTTTTGTAAAGTGTTTAAAAACCTTAATATGGCTTAGTAATATAAAGGAATCCTTCTGTTGAATAAAAAAAGGGTGTTCTGAGCATATTCATGTAAATATCTATAGAGTAAAATAATAAGAAATGAAGTACTTTTGGTACGTAACAGAACTAAACTGGGTAGAAATGACTCATGTATCGGTTTGAGCGAACTTTATACATGAAAAATTTATTACTCCTTATAGGATTTCTTCAGTCAGTAGATCCTCCAGTATATAAACA
>KK112695.1:1239473-1253077 GCA_000611955.2 Stegodyphus mimosarum | reverse complement strand
AAAAAAAAGGAAAACAATGAAAAATATCCTAATAATAAAGCAAAAAAATTAAACTGGGAAAATCTTATATTTACAGCAGCACAGAATAAAGTAATGGCTTAGAAAGTTGAGGTTTGCGCATGCGCTATCCTTCAGCCTAGTGACAGTTTGGCGGTTCCGTCTGTACAAGGTCAAATGGACAAAGAGGGTGGACAAGGTGAAAGAACAAGTTTGGAGGGACAATATGATTGCCGTGTGGTTAAAGCGCCAGACCTCCCATCCCAGAGATAACGAGTTCGAATCCCGGCCGTGGAGTTATTTTTAAAATTCAAGGAAAATGATATTAAATTCATTAAAAATGGATAAAATGTAATATTATCAATTAAAAATAATGACGCATTAAATAATTAAAAAGAATGATTAAAAAGATTAAATAATGAAACATAATTAAAAATAATTAAATACTAAAATAATAAAGGAAAATAATAAAGTTAACGTCATTCCAAACACGTGGTTTAAGCGATCGTTGCCACAAACATAAAAAAATAGTGTCATTGCCACAAAAAATAAAAACTTTGAAAAAATCGTTGCCACAGAATAAAAAAGAAACTTTGATGATGTCATTCCATCACGTGATACAAGATGGCGCTGGTGTGGTCACTTCCGGAGAAATCCAAGATGGCGGAGGTCACGCCCCTTTTCTGTGACGTCACTTCCGCCTACTGAGTACGGCCGCTTACTACTTCCGTGCGACGAAGGGGGCACACGTGGAAGTTCATTGACAAGGGTCATGAAACTTTTTGAATCTATCTAACCGTTTATGCTATTAATTTTAATCTATCTTTATTATTTTATGAGTTATTAAACATCAACATGGGTCCGGGACTTTATAAACACCCTGTATTATACCTCTAAAAGAAAGGAGGAAAAGGTTCGATGTCATATTCGCAGCTAATTTGCAAGGTTTGTCTTTCAGACGAAAACAATCACTGCTTGGACGAATCCATTTTAAAATTTAGGAGAGTTCGTTCTTTGAACGCATTGAGGAAAGGAAAATTACTCGAATATATATATATATATTTTTTTAATTTTCAGAGCTTGGTCCTAAAAACCTAGAGGAGGAAATATGCATAATATGCATAACACTAATCGTTTCACTTGCATGCCAGCGCAAGTAGAATGAAAATTATGCGTTTATTTGATGAATATTTCGCCAGACCTTTAGCCATTAATTCGAAAGTTACTGTTGCTATATTTTTAATAAAAATAGCTTAGAAATCACTTATGGATCCTTGACTAATGGTTCATGGACCTCTTATTATTAAGTTATGGAGCTGGGAAAAGCAGAATAAGAATCGTTAGCTTACAGCAGTGATCTTCAAACTGTGTTCCGCGAAACGCCAGCGTCCCGCGAGCAAACAAAATCGAAAAGAAATTATAAAGCACTTACATTAGTTAACTAATGTTTATTAACTAAAAATTAACTAGAATATCCCTTTTAGTACTACGATCAATCAGAGGGCTTGTCAATGAGGGAAAGGAAGCAACTTATCGGCATACCAACAGATTAGATTTTCAATCTAAACTTAAGTTAGAACAGATTTTAAATTTTTGGTTGCAGATTCATGCAAAATACTTAGACGTTTCTCACACAGCAATAATATCGGAATGCTTTTCGGATAAATGTGCTGCCATTCGGAGCACGTGAAAAATCTCTCTCAACGTATGTGGGAAAAAAACGGAATACGTAAACAAATTTAAGTCAGAATATGAAATAACATCAGAGAATTATTTGTTTGTAAATAACATCGGTGGAGCTAGACCTCGATAGTGTGTACAAAAAAAAAAATGCACCAATTCACTAAATATAATGCAAGAATAGGTGACACGTGGAGCAGAGTTAATGCTACTAATGTGTAAATTACATTAAATTCATGTTAAAATATTTTAATAAAAATACAATACATATCTTTAATTGTCTTTACGTAAAGTCCGATAACATATTGAACTATTTTATTATTTTAAGATATATTTTTCTACGGTTAGGAATGAGGTTCCGGCAACTCCTTTGATATCTTTAAAAAAAAAAAAAACTGAAAGGTTTCACATTTTAAATTACTTCCAAAGGGGCGTTTTTTTAACATTTTGTGTGTTACCTTTAATTATTAAGCATCATGTTCTTTGCACTTAAATCATAAAATTCAGTTCATGAGCAATATCGCAAAATAACTTTAAAATAAAAGTAGCTTTAGAATTTCCAATACACAGTCTCGCGCGCTGGAAATAAAAAGTGTTTTTCCTGTACAACGTTGCCATTGCTCGCTTTGAAATCAGTAAGTTTTTGAAAGTGTTACAAAATATGAAATCGTTAATAAAACAAATTACAAATTTCAAATTTGGGCTTCCAGATGCCAATATTCGGGTGGAGACGTACGTTATTCAAAATTGGATGGCTGTAGGTACCGTTGTTTTATCACAATGCGAGAAACATGCATACATTTATGCAGATTCTTCGTTATTTAATTTTTTTAAATGTAATACAGGGCGATAATATTTGTTTGCAACAATTTGAAAAGTGAAACAACGCTTTTAGTGAATCAACGCAAAATGCCAAAACGAAATTAAGAGTCCTTCTGGACAAATTGCTCCTTTAGACTAAAAAATCTGAAAGGGTTCAGATTTTAACAATCGTCCGAAAGGGCTCGTTTAAAATTTAATAGGGTTTATCAGCGGGGATTTTCAATAGAGATGCCCCAGGTATCGCGAAACATTTTATAAATTATATTGGATTAGTTTTATGCAATAAGCTTTCATTTAAAATAGATATGATAATTGATGTACTAAAAATAGAAAAATAATTTGTCATATAGTTTAATGGAATTAATAGATTAAATAATTCTATTTGAGTTCATCTACAATTTAATATCGCGAGTAATACAAGCATGGAGCGCTCATGATAGAATAAAAAAGGAAATGGCTTATACATATTGCAATGCAATTTGATTAACAGATTAAACGACCTACGCTTTTATTATTCGCGATATAAAATTGTAGATGAATTCTGTAAATAGAATTTTTTAATCTATTATTCCCATATACTACATGATAATTTTTTTTCCTTTTTAATACGTTTATTTTCATACCCATTTTAAATAAGAGCTTATCATATATAAACTTTTTTTTAATTTTTAAATATTTTATTCTATTCCACGGCATAGGTATAGTATATACTTTTAAGGCTATTCAGTAGCTTCCGAGGCGTAGCATTAATGCAGTGTTCTTTTTCCTTATGTAGTCCCGATAGCCATTGTCTGCTCTACAAGTATCATACGACCGTGGTTGTAAATCACAAAAAACGGAATTATTATTAACGGTTACTTTGACGATTAGCATAGGCGTGTGGTTTAAATTGACATACTTAATGCCACTTAGAAAAATTAAATTACTAATTGTGGAAAAAGCACGACTTCTGCTTCAAATTTCGATATTTTTTTTTTCAAAAAGAAAATTAATGTTTACAACCAAACCGCACTTAACTGTCCAAATATTTCCGGTTTAGCCATACCTAGCGTAAATCAGTAGAATAATTACCCAGCACTGGGCAGGTACAAAAAGATAATTTAAAAATACAAAACGCCTGTGAGGTATTAATGCAGAAAGTATTTGGAACATAAAAGAAAGTATACATTTGTCAGGACTGAGTGTTCGGTGCATATTCTTGGCAAACATCTTCGTGAACTCCTTAAATCCTGATCTGGAACAGGCAGCTGAATGCAGCTATGTTCGGTGGTAGAATATTAAGTGGTAGAACAACTGCACTTTAAAGGGATTTAAAATCCTCTTTTATTAAACCACAATTATTTACAACCACTTCCCAACTCGTGAGGGATAGAGAAAGTAGAGACCGCACTTGGGTCTAAAATGAACAATCAAATAATTTAAACTAAAAGCTAAATAGAAATTAAATAGTCGTTGCTCACAGAGCTATAACGCGAGGTTGGCCTCTAAACTAAAGGGTGCGTAGCAAGATTTAACTAATACTGACGCACTTGGAATTACTTCAATAAGCAATCACGTAAAAGCGCTACGGCTTAGAATTTAAATGCTAGCTAGTCAGGCGAACGTCGAATAGAGTAACAGTGGTCTGAGACTAAAAGCTCTCTCACACTGAAAGGTTTCTACCTTTCGTTTAAATAGAACTTGGCTCCACTTCAAATTAGCATAAAGCTGAAACGCGCGCTTATTCTAACGGGAAGTTGAAATGAGAAGGGATAGACAGATTCAATTAAAATAAAACTTTGTTAGTTTAACTAAAACCTTAAACATTGATTAGATAAAAAAATTATTATGCGAATATTTATTATATTATTATCAATATAGCATTTTTTGTTTGTTTGTTTGTTTGTGTGCAAGTTTCAGACACAAAACTTTAGCTTATATTGATAGTCTTAGATTTTCTAAGATTATATTGAAAATCTTAATAATTATATCGATATCGATATAATTATATTGATATTGAGTAATTATATTGATATTAATTGTATTGATAACTTTAGATTATCTAAGATTATAAGTATAATTTCAAGTTATATATTCAGTCATTAATATACTTTTTCGCCATATATGTTGATTGTAACTGAATTATATATTTTCATTTTTCACAATATAATGTGTATGGGAGAGAAAAATAGAAATTCTTGGCCTTGTCAAGTCTATTTGTAATCGTCCGTTTTCAAAACTGTCAAGTCCTCAAAATTAAATAGAAAACATTTGAATTATTAATTTTAATATTTTGAGCAACTTTTTTTATCAGAAAGAAACGCCTGTATAGTTTTAAAATTTAACAGTAATTACAAGTCATTCACTATAAACTGAGAGACTGAGTAGCATCACTTCTATAGCAAATTTTCGTGATATTTAGAACCACATTAGATTTAAATTCATTCAGAAAAATTTCATAAAACTTACTTTACAATAACAGCGTTAAATAAGTAAAACTTACTTTGCAATAGCAACGCCCTTGAAATGGAAAAAAATTGGACTCCTAAATTTAACTACTTAACCTAAATTAAATTAATTGTAGTACAGATTAATTGGAATAGGTAATTCGAAACAAATATTTCAAATGTTAACGGTATATCTTTAAAATTTTCTCCTGGAGGATTTAAAGTTTCTTCCAGTGCTGAAAAGATATAAACAAAATACGAAAATAAATAAGATATGAAAAAATAAAGATAAAATCTGAAAGCTTTCTTATTTTATATTACGCCCAAAGAGACGTTTATAACTTTTTTTGTATTACCTTTGTAAGGTTTTAGTTAAACTAACCAAGTTTTATTTTAATTTAAATCTTTCTATCTCCTCTCTGTTTCAACTTCCCGTCAGAAGAAGTGCGCGTTTTCAGCTTATGCTAATTTGAAGTACAGCGAAGTACTATTTAAACCAGAGGTAGAAACCTCTCAATGTGAGAGAGCTTAGTCTCAGATCACGGTCAGTGCTTACTACGTGATTGCATTGTGAAACAAATTGAAGTGCGCTAGTATTAGTATATCTTGCTACGCACCATTTATTGAGAGGCCAACTTCCGCGAATTGCTCTGCGAAGCAAAGTTGAATTTCATTTCTATTTTAGGTTTAGTATTTAAATTTATTTGATTGTTAAGTTCGACCCAAGTGCGGTCTTTTACTTTCTGTATCTCTCCCGAGTTGGGAAGTGTGTAATTAATAGTGATTTAATAAAAGAGGATTTCAAATCCTTTTCAAGTGCAGTTATTCGCCAATACAGGATCTACACCAGAACATAGCGTATTATCCGCTCACTGTTCCAGTTCAGGACTTAAGACTTGAGGATAAGAACCCTATTACAGACTTTACCATGTTCTCGAACACGCACAGAATACTCAGTCCTGATACCTTTATTTATTAAATATCGTGTTATTTGCACTTACAAAATGCGAAAATAAATAAGGTATGAAAAAATAAAGATAAAAATCTGAAAGCTTTCTTATTTTATATTACGCTCAAAGAGACGTTTATTTAAAGTTTTTAATTTAAACATTTATTAAATATCGTGTTCTTTGCACTTAAACCATGAAATTCAATTCAACAGCAATGAATTTCCGATAGACCATCTAGCGCGCTGGAGATCAAAATGTTGTTTTCCGCACAGTGTTGCCATTGCTCGCTTTGAAATCGTCGAGTTTGTTAATAAAAAATTCATTAAAGTTTTACTAAATATAAGTTCGATCCGGCTTCCAGATGCACATATTCGGGTGGAGGACTAAGCTGTTCAAAATTTGATGGCTCTAGGTACCGTCGTTTTTTTCACATTGCGAGAAACATACGTACATTCACTGCAGATTCTTCAATATTTAATTCCTTTAAATTTAATACCGGGCGATAATATTTGGTGGCAACAATCTGAAACGTGAAACGAACATTAATAGTGAAACAACACAAAATGACGTTCGGAAACTAATAGCCCTTCTGGGCTAATAAAATAATAATAATAATAATAATATGAAAGACAAAAAAATAAATAAATGTGAAATTAAATCTGGTATGTTATAAAATTCTTAAGAACGAAAAAATTGATGAGAGAAAGTTAAAATTCTAGGTTACAAAGTTTTACACTTTGTTGCAGCAAGATAGTCTTCAGTATTTCCCGCAGGAGAAGGGAAACTGTATGAAAATCCTGCTTCGTTCTCCTTTCCTACCTTTTTATTTTAACCGTGTTATTCGACCAATACTATTAAGTTGCAGAAGAGATGCAGAATTTGAACTGCTCATTTAACAATATTAAAAAAAAAAAAAAAAAAGTGGAAGAAGAAGAAAGAAAGAAAGGAAAATCGTGATAGCATAACCTTCCCCTAAAACTGGTTTTGCATGGCCTTGCTGAATTTTCTCCTCAGTTCACTTTTCGATCTCAAGTTAATGTAGTACGCAAATGAATGAGTAAGGATGTTAATTTAAGGGTGAAAGTTAATGAACAACACTTTTTAAGGTAAGTGCATAAATTCGTATCTATAATTAAAGCTTGTATTAATACAAACGTTAAATTTACTTCTGTTCATAATATTTAATTCGTTTCTTGTCTCAAATTTTAAATATGCCTTCTAACTTTGAAGACTTGTATTTATAAATTGTGGATTCATTTTGAATAATTTTAGTGCCATTATGTTTAATAAAAACCTGATTGTAAGCATTTAAATTCCTTATTTCTTTTTGTAAGTTGATTATATTAGCGCAAAAGTCATGAAATCAGTTTAAAACAGCTTTGTGTTATCGTACAAATACTAAACTGTCACTTGTTTGCAATAAATATATGTGAAGAGTAAGAAATTTCAAATGTCGTAGTATCATGCAGATAGATTATAATTAAGTTATGTTGATAAAATATGTTTGAATTATTCCATTCGTTTAAATCGATAAAATGATTTCATAACTATTTGAGAACTCGCGCGGCGTATTTGGTTACGTAACTATGGCGGAGTTATATAACAGCCAATTACGAAAGAGGGTGTGTCATCTCGTATCAGAAGATTTAAGTTAACCATGCATACAATTTCTGCGTAACAGCATAAAACATATATGTACATAACAGCCTCAAATTTAACTAGGAGTTCAATTAGCAAAGAATCTCTTCTCCCACCTGACAAAATTTATAAATATAGAAAGTTAATTTCGAACAAATTATGAAAATATGCTGAATTTTTGAGAAAAATCGGGGGAGGGGGGAAGAAAAGAAAGAGTTTTTAATCGATGTTTTGATTATGTTGTTGAATCTTGTTACTGAACTGCATTTAAGAATAATTCGATAGAAGCATATATTACGGAATCTTTTGTTAAATACATAACTCCCGAAGACTCTATATCTTCTTTTATAGTTCATAACATTTAGTAAAAAACACGTATCAAACAAATAGTTTTTTAAATTTCAATTTAGTTATTCAATCCAATAGCTTGTAGGTTCAACTCTTTGAATCTTAAGTTCTCACTCCGAGCCCCACGGACACTTAACAAACGAATAATCGGTTAAGTGGGAACAGAACACGTAAGACTTGAGAAGGGTTTAAAACCCTATATTATTCAATATATTTACAATCAGTTCCGACTTGGAACTTTACAATAAAGCTGCCACTCGGGCTTGAACTTAAATACTAATAATTTGAACTAAAACTAGCTTAATTAAAGCTCTTAAAAGCTTTAGCAAGAAGAAGAAGAAGGAAAGAAAAGAAAAAAGAGAGGGAAAAAAAAGCAATCTTACAGCCAAATGTTCAAATTATTTTCTCGAGATAATAGAGCAAAATATTAATATTTAAATGAACTATATTTATATTCTGTAATTATGCAATTGCAAATATATAAAGATTTACTTTTGTTTTAAACATTTTTATAAAATACTTTCAACGAATAGGGCGAAACATACTAGGAAATGCTTAACATATTAATTTTGTAAAAATTATTTTGTAATTTTGGTCTCATCGGCGAATGAAATACATTATGCTGAAAACTTTTGCATGAGAGATAGTGTACATTTTATTATATAGAAATTATACCGTAAAATAGACAAGATAAATAATGGACTGGGCTTAAAAGCTGAATCAACATAAATTGATAAAAATATTTGTTGTTTCTTCAAAAATGAAAAAAAAGAAAGGGAAAAAAGAAATAAAGAAAAAGGAAAAGGTGTTTTCAGTCTAACTGTAGAAATTATTCGTTGTTTGAAAAGACAAATTTTTCTTCTGTGTACTTTTAAAAATGAAACTTTAGAGATTTAGTGATAGTAGGATGTGAGGCGTCCTTTGAAAGAATTATATCTGTATATAAATTTAGTACATAAGTAATCCGTTTCATAGATTTAGAAGTCACGAAAGCTAAACCGACATATCCACAGCGTATTTATAATCAATTAATACTGCTTACATCTAACAAAGCAAATTAATAGAATACTTATTTTACAAAAGAGGCCAGGATGCCCGTAATTTATTTATAAGATCTAAATGTTTTTACTGTACTAAGTGTTGGAGAAAGTCATCGCTATTCACACTAAACACTCGAGCGCATTTAGTAAACACTTTTTTCCTTATTAATAAATTTCTACATGAACAGCCTTGGTATATTCTAATGAGGTTTTCCATCAACGTTTTGCGAGGTCATATTTATGTAGATTGATGCTGCGGCCCCTCAATCCTGCATTTCAGCCTCACTTCCTTAGTGTGGCAGTGCGGAAAGCTACAGATCAGGTAAGATGTTGTTCTTGTTGCTAATGCTCACTTGTCTGCCCTATAATCAGCTCAAGCCCACAAAATTCCGCAAGTTAACAATTGTCTTTGGCAACAGGCTTGAGCATCATACAGGTGACAGCGCGATTTAGCTCAGTTTCGCCCCCAATTATGATGGAGAGTAATCCGGTGGACGGGTCCGAGAACCTCCCCCCCTCTTCCCCTACCACCAACCTCCGGAGAGGACTTTTGGCTAGCCGTATATTTAGAGTGCCCTTAAGCCGCACGGATAGCGTAATGGCAAACCGCACATTGAGTTGATCAATGTTAACGAATTTCGCTTACTGCGCATGCTCAGTAGTGTACCGTTGGCGTGGGAGAAAATACTGGCGAATAAAAATAAACAACTCTACACAACCCTGTTCGTCATGTAGGTCTTAGCGACTCTTTACGATTGGAATACTATGGACGCTTTTTTTGCGCTTATTGCACTTGCTTCTGTTTCATTTCATTTTGGTTTATTTTGTTCATAAACATTACATTTTAATATCAGTTATTTGTAATAATTTCTTTGGCTTTAACTCAGTCATTTAAACTAGATATGTTCCTTAAATTGTAAAAGTATTTATGAATAGAAAGCATGGTAAATAACCGATTGCTTTTATTCCGATGAAGTACAATCAATAAACAACATCATGTAATGTTTCCTATTTTGCAATCCTTCTTAAACGAAAATTTGGGGAATTTACAATCGATATTTACATATAAGTAATGAAGCAACGTACAACCTAAAAAGTTTTAAAACTCCCAACTGTTTACGTCCAGATAACAGAACATCAACCATATACCATATTTATCTTCTTCTAAAATTACGCGTCGTAATTGCGCCAGATTCTCTTCTGGGCATGCGCAGTGTGCGTAATTCGTTTAACATTGTTCAACTGAATGTGCGGTCTGCCATTGCGCGCATGGATACTGTACATTTACAAACATCCGTGCCTTCTCTGGGATTCGAAACCGGGCCCTTCGGCAGAGTATTCAGCGACGCTAACCACTATACCGGTTGGGTGGCAGATAAGATGTTGACTTGCTTAAGAAGAAGGCCACTAGGAAGTTAAGGATTTCCCAATGCTGTATCCATCGTGTAATAATAAACATTGATTAAGGGGAAAGTAGAGCCTGGAAACTTAGTGAATGTAATGGTAAAATATTTCTTCTGAAGTATTTTTCGCGTTGGAGCTATTTTGAACTGTTAGCCGGAATGCATACACTACGTATTCCAATGCACAATGTTAAATTCTTACACTATCTAGAAATATAACTTTGAGCTACTACTTGCTTGTTCAATTTTCTAAATGTTAAACAAGAAAAACTTTTCATTTAAAAAATCATGAAATTTATAACAAGCAATGAATTTTGATTTACACTTCTTATATATTTTAGATGAGATTTGGCTCTATTGTATAATGAATCAGTTGTGTATTTTTATGCTAAACACCAAAACAATTAAATTTTTATACTATTCCATTTGTTAAGTAAGTTACAGAAGTTCGGAAAAAGGTGGGATGAATGTTTCCGTTTCATGATGTGATTCAGAAAACGATGCGAAATTTTCTTAAGGGTGGTGGTATATCGAAAAATGCAAAAGAAAAAAACTGTTTCTGAGCCAAGAGGTGCACAATTCAGAAATGGAACAAAATTTAAATCAGGTGAAATGTAAGTTAGATCAAACTCTGCATATAATAGTCCAATCATTATAGCAGGTACAGCACTTAATTTGGGTTTTGGGTTTTTTGAATTTAAAATAAGTTTTATATGTGTGTATATATAATGGCAAAAATAATTTAGGAGATCTTTTTAAAATAAACCCTTTTTTACCAGATCTCATAACTTTTGAAATCTCACAAAGTATCCTCCAAAAATTTGCGACTTATCCACACAGTAAACTACTGCTAATTATATCGAAAAATGTTTTTAGGAAATTTAAATATTATCAAAAAACGCCATGATTTACAACTCTGCTTACTTAATTTACAAAAAAACGTTAATTACACTGATATCTCTAATAAAAACGGTTTTATGGCAAACATCGACGTAAAACATTCTCTTTCTAAGTCGACCATCTCAGAAGATGAAAATTATCTGAAATCGCGACTAATCGTTACAAGAAGGCATCACTCCATTCCTAGTTAGAATTAAAGAATAATCTGAAAAATATGTTCAGCGATTCAAATTTTCAACCAGTGTTGTATTATGTAAATATTTTTGGTAATTGTCTGAAACTGAATGCAAATTCGGATTTCTGCTCATATGTTAACGCATGAAGTATGCAATTTAGGCAATTGACAAAATCTGAATATCCTTCAAAGGTCTTATCAAAAACTTGGAACCTCTTCTCAAGCAGCAAGTAAGTTACAAAAGTGCTTGGTGTAGTAGGCTAGGAATAATAAATGAGTTCGAAAACCGTTTTCTCCTCCCTCCTCCTTGAAAAACCATGAAGCTTCTACGAGAGATTTGGTTTTTTGATCTTTCAAGCTGCACAGGAACTTGAATTAGATCTTCTACTGCTGCACGAATTCCTCAAGAAGTTGTATTTATATGATAAAATCAATGATTTGGGTCTCATTTATTTCCTCTACCAAAAGGAAGATTTTTAAAATTAATTAATCAATTAATTAACTAAAATTAATTAACCATAAATTAGCCAATTAGTTTTTTAAAATTAAATTAACCAAAAGGAGGATTAAAATTTAAAGGAATGTCATCGTCATGTTCAATGGAACCCAGAGGAATGTGGCCATGTATTGCTTACTGACGTATTCAGATGTAGCCTAAACTGTTCTGGTACCAAATGTTCTGGTGGTCGCGGCACCAAATGTTCTGGTCTTATGGCACCAGACGTTAAATACTAACTGTTACAATTAAAACTTGAAATTAAATAATTTGCCTACAATAATATCAAAACCTAAACTTCATTGCGTTGTGTATAACCCTTCCTCAAAACTAACCCGAACAACCCCTAAGACCAAGCAGGAGTACTGGTGTTAAGAACATTACACAAGACATCATAAGAAAATACTCTGAATCAAATATATATATATATAACCAAGGATATTTATTGCAGCATTATAAGGAAGACACGCAATCTTTCAACTAAATTTCTAGAACTATGGTACCAGGGTGACAACTATTTAAAATAATGCATTTAGAATTATCAATATATATTGCTATTTTCAAATATGCACCGAGATGATTTAATCAAAAATTTACAACGTAAAAATTAATATTAACTTTTCATATGCAGTTATCAAACTCTGCTGGCCAGCATAAAAATACACAGGAATTTAATGAATCACCGAGCATGGTGTCTTTACCAATATTGATAGAGCTTTCTTAGTTCAAGAAATTTCTTAATTTACTCAGGTAAAAATTGCATACATCAATTTAGCAATCCCTTAGGTAGTTAGAAAATATTACATATTCCAGTAGACCCGTTGGAGAAAAATGATTACATTTATTCCTACATTCAATTACTCAAAGGTAAAGTAGAATTTAAATTTTTAATCGTTCCTTAATTTGCAAAAGTTAATTCTCAACCAAAAATAGTAACAACTTAAAAGTAAAAAGGCAAAATTTAGATAGGTTAACAAATTTAATACTCTATCTTAATTCATTATATATAAATTTTAAATTACAATCCAAGTTAAAGTTAAAAGGTCCTAAATAGAGTAATAGTGCAGCAGTTGCTCAATTAAACAGCCTGGATTTAAGATCCAGCAGAAAAACTTTTGACTAAAAGTTAAATAGAATTTAACTGGAAATTATATACATATAATTACTCCTTACTTTAATAATTCATAACTGGAAAATTTTTCTTCAATTAATCAAATCTCTTAAAAATTTTAATTAGCCTTATTACTTAGGAAATATGTTCACGGAAGTTAGGTTGAAGTTGTACAAAAAATTTCAGGTGAAAGGAACAATCAAAGGTTGAACTCACTTGAAGGGAAGAATTTTTGAAACTTAATTAAGCATTAACACACCGGATAGATTCTTCTCCGGATGACCAATCCATAGCAGGTGTTGAACAAGGCTCTCCTGACGACCAATCCTTAGCAGATGTTGAACGAGGGACTCCGGCGAGAAATCTCGACACTTGGGTCAAACAATATGAAGATGGTAAAGTGCATTTGTGCAGCAAAACAAGAGCTCCTAAAGGTACCTCCCTTTTCCGTCTAGGCTCATCCTGGCGAGTTGATGGTAGTACTCGGATCTAAGTGACCGATCAGGAAGAAGCCGGATAAAGCTGGATTCAAGTTGCATCCACTATGGGGTTAACGCATTGATTCGATGAGAAAAAACAACATTCTAGACTCCTACACGGGGATGGTAAAGTGCGGAG
>KK112695.1:1184130-1221775 GCA_000611955.2 Stegodyphus mimosarum | reverse complement strand
CTGGTTCCACAACAGCCGTCCGACATTCCACATTAGGACATTCCACACCCTCTTCTGCGTCTTTTTATTGCTGCAATAGGACCGACGCGATATTTATGAACAATAACGCCCGCCCGCATACAGCTCGAGTGGTGGAAAGTTATCTGGAGAGTGAAATCATTCCACGTGCATTATTACAGGAATGGTACTACTGCCACAACAAGCGATCAACGATACTACTGCCAGTTTGCCTCGCCGTTGTCTAGCATACATTTCAGCTAGAGGATGTCATATCCATTATTAGTGTGATATTTCTATTACACATTCTATCTGCGCTTTCATGATACGATGTTCGTAATACATGCGCTTTTGAATTTCTTTGCTTTATTTTTTGCTATGTGGTCTTCTAATAACACCTAAACTCATGGATCTATTTCGCGTATATCCATTCAATAGTTTTTCTTTTATTCCATGTTTTGCCTATATTGCTTATTTGTTGAGCGGGCGTGTATAGTGAAAACGTGGGGACACTTTGCAGAGAACCAATTGCCATCAACAAATCGTACATGTATATACTATTATTATCTTATTTTACAACTTTAGAGTAACGTTTTTAATGCAGTTGCTTATTATCCTGTATGCTTGTTAAGCTAATGTATTCATGAAACAATACAATGAATTCATGAAGCAATTGTAATTCACGCAGCTAATGTATTCATGAAACATCATCCAGGTCCGTGTTCGTCCATGTAACTTCACAAAGAAGCAAATGCATTCCCGAGGCAAGATTCCTGGGACTCGATAGCTGCCAGTTCAAGATAGTAGAAGGCGTGGGGCATATGCCTGCTTACCTTTGTTAGACATCAGTGTCCCCGTCCTCCGTCACCTGTCACCTGTATGCTTGTTAATCACAGGGTGTTGTAATACTTAATATGCTTTGTAAAAATGTAACGGGCAAACTGTGTTGTTAAGGCTGTGCTTCTGATAAATGCAAGAAATTACTTTCCACTTCCTAGTGTCTTCACTTTAGTTGCTACATGTACACTTTAATTGGACATCATTCAAAATATCAAGAGTGCAAATTATCCCTCCCTCTGTAGTTCATGCAGTTGCGCTTATATGATTTCAGTAAGTACAGAAGTTTGGACAACGCGGAATAGAACAAAATAATACGATTTACCCATGGAATCGAATCCTAATGATTAATTTATTATATTGGATGAAACCTTATTTATTCGAACAATCTTATTTGATTACCTTTTTAGACACGTTCAGATATAAAATAATCCTTCCATTTCAAGATGTTCACAAGAAATAAATTGGTTGTATGTAAGCTTTTGTGTGAATAGGCAAAGCAAGCAAAGGCCTAGGAAAGAGAAAGTGGCTGTTATTTATATAACACATAAGGAATATCGAAAACTCAAAGACTGCATTAAAAAGGCTTCATATATATGAACTCAACTCAAATATCAGTGATGTTAGATAGCTAAAGCGTCTTAATATCTTACTTTGAGCTAAAGCTAAGTAAAAACATTCTTTAATGTAAAAATTTGAAATTAAGGAATAGATTATCTATTCCTTATCCTTTTAGATCTATCCTTTTAGAAATAACTTATCTATTATATTTAACTTATTCCTTCCTATATGTTTTTAGCGTTATGCTGCCCTTTAGAGAAAGTAAATGAGAGTATGTTTTTTAAAAAGGCATTTTAAGGAATACTGCATTTATATTTCGACCGGTCATGATGCTTGGTACTCGAAGTTTTCATCTTCAGTGTAGTTAAAAAATGTCCATTTTATGTGCCATTTCAAACATTCAGGTATTAGTTATTATTAAACATATTAAATGCAATATCATCTTTTAAAAATATGAATTATAATTTTGTTTTAAATGTTATTATGGCGGGCATTAGCCATTTTTAGTTTTTCGATACTGCTAAGGCCAGAAATGGTGGCTATTTTATTATGGGGGCGACTAAGACGCAGCCACCTTTACCTCCTATGAGGGAAGAGACAATTTATATCCATGCCTTCTCCGGGATTCGAAACCGGGTTCTTCAGTATCGCAATCGGTTTCCCTAACCACTATACCATCTGGTCGGCTAAGAGTAAATATTATGTAACTGCTATATTATGTAGAGGATAATATGTGATGGAATTCAATACATAACTGTATAAATTGTATACATATAACCATTATTTCCTTCTTTGAAAATATTCAAAATGAATTCCCCGTATGGGTATATTAGTGCTAAGAAAACTATTTAATCTATTATTAGGTATGCAGTGGATATAATTTCGGATATAGGAACGTATGTTATAGTATGGTGTGTCTTTGACTTGACAAGGAAACCCACTGGAGATCATCACACGATTACAGGCGACTATGCTGACAAATTCATGGTAAGTTATTTATTAACATCATAGCTCCGAATTTCAATTATGCTTCAACAGATGCTTACAGTTTATAGAATTTGACTTTCTGTTGTAGCATAAACTAATACCAAACTCCTAACAGATTTGGACCGAATTATCGCTGTGCCTGAAGATAACGACAGAGACTTGAGAAGGTTAAAATGACTTTTTTATTAAACCAGAACTTGAACATAAAATGCAAGTCTCGTACTCACAGAAACAGCCACCACCTGTGGTACTCTAACTTAAAGTTATAAGGTATTTCCTTCTCCTTTTCCGCATGACTTCGTGGTGTAATTGGAAGCATACTCTACACCTGTTCGAGAGGTCCAGGGCTTGGGTCCCGGTGAGGGAACTGTACATTTTTCAAGTCTTCTGCTTCAAAATAACCAAATGACTCTACAAGTGGCGTCCGAACTAAAAGATAGTGAACGATAATTCATTGTCACCAGGATTTGGCGACTGAGTCTTCCCTTAATGACTGAGTAATGCATTACTTCAACAATACCCTTTTATCAACGCTTTTTACCCGTTTTCTTTCATCATTGTCAGGACTCCACTAGTGGCCGAGTGGTTAATACCGCTGAATAGTGATAGATCTACCTACTTTGCGTTCAACCCAGGTAAACGGATCTGCTGCATGGTTGGTTTTCACGGATTACCCGATGTGTAACATTAATATGAATCGGTTTCTCTAAGAAAATCCTCCACGAAGGCATTCCTCTCCTTTGGCAGACAGCCTTTAAGGCTTTGTCATATTCAACTTAACCTTCATCATGGTCAGACTTAGTCAACTAGAGGTTGTCAAAAATCACGTAAATATTGCAAAGACTTAATTGAAGCAGCATATTTCCTGAGTATTTTAAGCAATCATTTTTTTAATTTTATTCTAATAGCAATTTAAATATTCTAAATTAGTTCATTTATAAAATAGTAATGGAATTAAAAGTTTTCTTAAATCTTTTCTTATATTTTTAGTAAGAGTCATTAAATCGAAGAGCTTTTGGTTAAGAATAATGATAACAACAATAATAAAGTATAACAAAACTGGACAAACTAAAATTATAAAGCTCTCCTTGCGACAAGAATAAAAGACGGAATCAAGGTTAAGATAAAAAGAAAAGAAAAGTCATGTTCGTAAATGGCGAACAGATAACGTGCAAAATTGTGAAGAACTTGCTATGTAAAAAATAAAAACATGACTGACAATGTTGTTATAACCACAACAAGACAATTATCGTAATGAAGAAATGAGAAAATAACAGTTACAGAGGGGGTTTACACATTTTTAGAACTATTTCGAACTGCCATTTAGTTAATGCTTAAAGTATAAAAGATACTTTTTTAAGTGCTCGATATAATAACTCTTTTTTTGGACAAGAAATCGGCATCATGATTTCCATGTCAGAAGTACAATTCGTAAAATTTAGAAGATTATTGATTTCTTTTTCTCTTCCACTAATTTTCAAAGTCCATCAAATATAGTAGATTTGCCCTTAAAAAGAGCTGCGTCGAAAAGACCACAAGCACAATAGTCCAATGGTGAAATGCTAGAAGTCTTTGCAGGAACACGATGAAAAAAGGTATATATATATATATGCAATACCTGCATCAGTCTTTATTTTTTATGGAAAGTAGTGTTTATTTCGAAGTAGGACTTTTATTGCTTTGTTTTTATGAAGTTTTACTCTCTGAAAATCGCTTAAATAAAGAAATGGAATTTTCTCCGTAAGTATTGGACCTACAGCTTTCTCTTGATAGTATGTTGAAATGGGTTTAACATTTTTTTACCACTCATCTTTAATTTCTCATTATAAGAGAACTCCTATGACAATCATAAATCTTTTTCTTGTTTTTTATAATGAATAAACTTTTTTTGTTGCAGTCATCCTGCTTCATCTTGGGTAACGATATTTTCATTTACTTCCTGTTAAAACATTTTCAAAGAGATTCTACAAATTGTTCTGCCTTGAGCCACAAGCTTTGGCAAAAGCTGGTGAACATTATGATTTTTAGCTTTTTAAAACTGTAAATCTTGGTTTGTTATTTTATTTACTGTTACCAAAAACATATTTATAGACTTTGCAACTGATTTCTGCGACGCCGGATGTTCGCTTGTTACCAACGATTTACCTTTAGAAACATTAGAAACAGTACGTATCTTTTTCGAGTATTTGCTTAGAATATTCTTTCCACGTAGAAGTAATGACTGGTGGTTTTCCCCTTTGTGATTAATAATGTTGCTTCCTTTGCAGATTATTAATCAGAAGATGGAAAACTTTTAACTTTTGCTGATATTAACAGAAAAGTGAAAAGTTATCCTTTCTTTTTTTTTAGAAATTTTAATGTCACATATCCTTAAATCTACATCTTGTTTACATGCGACATTTTGAAAGAAGAATAAAGGTAAAAGTAAGAAACGATATTCCTTATTTCAAAGAATAAGCTGTTATCATCGAAATAGTTCTAAAAATTCCAGAAATCATAGCCATCGTTCTAAAAATTTGTAAACACTCTCTGTGATTCTACGTTTTGAAGGGAAGGTGGATTTTTTATTGATTTATGTGCAATATATATATATGTAAGATATAAAAAATACAGTATTATATATATATATATAAGATATAACAAAATACGATAGCTGCTTTAAAAGTAATTGGCGACCTCAAAATTAACATTCTAAATTTGGTGCTCCCCTCCTAAATTCATCTGTTCTCCCAGATTCGAGATCTCTCCATGTTAAATAACGTTTTAATGCGGATACCTCCTGCCCAATCAAATACTGTGATTCTTCAAGCTCAGTTGTGCTAAATGTGCCATCATGTTTTTCCACTCAGCCCTACCTTCAAGCCACTACGGTCTTCTCAGCTATCTATAAATCAATATCTATAAATCAATATCTAGCAGTATAGGAAGCTGTTAAAAGTGCCAGTGTATTTCCTCTGCTCTTCAAAATTTTAACATATATATGCATATGTATACATAAAACTAACGTATGCTGTCAAATGAAACGTTTTTGATCACGCCATGTATTGAAAATCTGTTCTTGAATAATTTACTTTTTTTGCATACTAATAATTACAACGCTTTTGTTTTCAGATAATCGTATTGATCATAGTTGGCGTTGGTTCTTTCTTCTCAATTATCTTCCATTTAGGCGTGAAGGAACATACTTCAACTCCCATATCATCAGAAGAAAATAGCATTGAAAAACCTATTGATAAAAGCAGACAGCCAGCATTTAACCCTTCTTTTGGGGAATCATCTAACACTCTAATCTGGAAAGAATGGTTGTTAGAAGTACAATTTTACCAGGTTAGCATTCATTCCTACACTCAATTAAGAATAAAATGCATTTTGTTTAACAATGAAAAATAATTTAATAATAATTATTACATAAAGATCTTCATATAAAGCTACAGTGCTAGGGATCCTGTAACTAAATTATTAAAATTTAGAATAGCGCTATCTTACTTCTTTTTTAAATACTATATAAGCAATACAGAAAAATTTTCCTTCCTACTATGATTCTGTCATGTTAAAAGTTCAGAAAAACTTAACGTATTTGGCATTTAATAATATACACTATTTACAAATTTATATGAAGATTATTAGCAGAATTTTGTAAATTAACTTCTCCATTTGTAATAGTATTCTTAACTTTATAGATGTTTGATTTTCGTAATAAATAATGAATTCTCTGAAATACTTTTATGCTTTCTTGAAATAATGGAATATTCAGAAATCGTTTGAAGTGTCAGGACGTTAGGTAAAAAATCCTTTTTAATATAACAATGCCACTTACTCAGGACGTCGGAAGGATAAAAATTAAACTTTAAAAAATTCGCCGTTGTGTTCAATAGTGAAATGATTTTTAGTTACTCTGTTCTTGCATGATACCAAGATTTCAGTTTAGAAATGCGTCATTTCTGGCAACCGTGTTGGAATCGTTGAAATAATTACATGCCTGCTACAATAAAATCTCAGTTTGGTAAATAACAGTCGCCTCAGAAGAATCGCTTTCCAATATGCCTTCAATGGATATTTATCATAATGAAATCAATGAGCCAACCATCTGCTAAAAAGACATCTAACTATTTTACATGTGAGAATTAATATTTTAAACACTAAGTACATTTTAAAAATTGAATGTTACAGAGGCTGTTCGCACATTTTTTAGACGATGTATATTGTATTCACAAAACTAAATTACATAAAATTCTTGTGTTTTAAATGTTCTATTTGACATCCCTTATTCTGAACTATCTTTCGACACCGCAATTTCCAGGATAATAATGCCTTTAGAAGTGTCAGAAGAGGTATTCTATCCCATTCTCCCGAACAGCTTCCTGTCAGGGTTTTGGGACAACGTTTGGATAATGCAGTTTTTAAAAGTCCGAAAGCACAAAAATCCATAGGTGACAAATCGGGAGATTTAGTAGGGATATCAGTGAAGGGTATGGCCTCGATACCAGTTTTTTGTTCCATCTCTTTTAGGAAATTTACAGTGGATTTTGATGTGTGACTGCTAGCTTTGTCCCGATGGAGTCTCACAGATGGATGGCACTGTGGGTAAAGCGATGGTATTTCATTCAGAAAAATTGGCGATAAAATATGTTCCTGATAGTATTTGGAGTTAATCTTGACATTTTTTTGCACTCTCTTTACTTTTAATTTGCCATTATAAGAAAAACCAGCAACAATCATGAATCCCTTAGAAAAACTTTCTTTCGATTCTTAGAACCATGTACTTAAATTTTTTTCTCACCTTTTATGATAATAAATGGCTCTTTTTTGTTACAATCATTTAAATACACCCATGCTTCATCTATTGTGACAATTGTTTTCCATTTTTCTTTGGCTAAGTGTTTCTCATATAGAATTCTACAGCGTGTCCTGCGTCGAGCGATATGCTTCGGAAGAAGACGATGCACATTACGTTTTTTCGCTTTCTTAAGACTTATATCAACATTTGTCATTTTGTTTACAGTGGACACCGAGCATCTTAATGATTTTGCAACTGTCCTTTGACTAGGGGGATTTTCTTTCAACATTAAACGACGTACCTTTGCAATAGTCGAAGATGTCCGTTTTTTCCTTGGATACTTGTTTGGAATTTTTGTCCCACTTGAGGCTCCAATTTGACGTTTTTTCCTTTCTTGTTGATGATATTACCTATCGACGCTTCAGATATCACAAAACCATGATTCTCACATCGTTTTTGGATAACAGAGTATGCATATTTCTCTTCGGAAAGAGCGTAAATGTAGCCTTCGAACCACTGCTTTGTTAAATTCGCCGTTTTGAATAAAAACAAAACTTTCGAGCCACAGACGGTAATTTTGACTTTTAAAAACTTAGTACAATTGCAATTACTTCTTTTCTAGCAAACCATTTTTTATTACCGCTTACCAAAATCGTTTAAAAAATGTACGAACAGCCTCTGTATAACATCCAAATACGAGGTATATGAATAAGTCTATTTTAATGACTTTCAGTGCCTGCGGGTCTAAAGACTAGTTTTTCAAAATTGAATATTTTGCGAACCCGCATCTTGTATTTTTCTCACAACAATACTGTCTGAGCACTTAACTGCTTTTATTTAAGAAAGGTACGTAATGTAAGCTAATTTGGAGCGAAATTTTTATTCGCAATAAAAGTTAATAAACAATGGAAAAATACTTTATTGATTAATTTTTGGTTAAACAGATAATAATCACCTACATATTCCATAAATAGCATATAGTCATACAATTCATTTATTTGAATTATAAAATACTCAATGCGAGTACTTCTCTGTCTAGATCTTAATAGGCTTCATCGGTTTTGAAGATAGTCTCAAAACTAGCTACATTTTTGCATCTTACATTTGAAGAGCTTAAACCTGCATCTATAGCAGAAATAGCAACTTGTACAGTGCCAGGAAAAAATGATGAATTGAGTTTTCAATATAAGATAGGTAATACTTTCGAATCCAGAATTTTGTTAAATAAATGCATATTGCCTTTCTAAATTGAGGTGAGTAAAGGCAGATAATTCGGGTTTCTTTGTGGAAGTGATAAGTAAACAATTCTCCCAGAAATGGAGCTAGAAATTTCTTGTATTCGAGTCTTCTTGTGATGCAAAGAAAGTCTGAGAGGAAAAGAACTGTATATCAGAACAATCTTTTTGTATTTTTTTGCCCATAGTTTTCCCCCTTCTTTCTTGAATAAATCATACTATTTTTTAAGCGAAAATTGCTTTTGATAAACTAAGCTTTTTCTTCATTAGCTGACATGTGTCTGTGGCGACTCTGACGTTCTTCGATAACCTTACGGTCTTTGGTGAAGGATTGGCGAGTTCTTTCAACATCGCAAAATATGACGGTTACATATATTTTAAACTATGTAAAACTTCATTATTGTTTATTTGTGTATTTTTAATATTTAGTCTATTATATTTCACGTTATTATATATCATTTACTATCGAATCTGGCAACTCCAGTTATTATTTATCCGAGCTGTGAGCTCGAGAATATGTGGTTATAATGAAGCCGATTATTCTAAAGATGAAAATAAAGGTTGTATATATGTTACATTGATTAGTTCTAACTTCTAACATCAAAATGCACCGGTAAAAATATAAACCCTTTAAGTTAAGAACTACATGTCAAACATAAGGTTATATTACCCGCCCTATGTCTAACGTTTGAAATCGTTCGAACGCCTGAACGCAGCTCAGAAATCTCATCTTAATCCCATCTTCAGGCCTGCACCAGCTGCGGAATACCTTATTAGTGATGTTACATATAAATCACTTGAGACGTAATTCTCCTCGAATAATGTTCCGTGATGAAATAGCTTACAATTAATCAACACTTGTTCCTTTGATTTTTCAATAGAAATGCTAAGGTCACCTTTTCCTTATTAAAATATATTTAAAAGAGAGAGAATAGAGATAATAAATTTCGCAGATAAAAGGACTTATCTCAAACCTGAGATTAGCGTGGTTTGAGTATAAAATTCGCTTTTCAGTTTGTGGGGTTGAATCCTTGAAACCCCAAACACTCGTAAGTGAATAAGCGCTAGAGTGTGTGAACGGCTCAAGAAGGGTTAACTACCCTTTATTTCTCAAAATAAATATGACGCAAACAGCTCCTAACTCGGAGTGTACAGCAAAGCCTCCATTTGGGCTTGAACTCAAATTAATATGAAATTAAACTTAACTAACTGAAAGATATAGCCGAAGCTAGCAAGATTCTAAGTAGTTGGCTCCTAAATCTTAATTAAGTCGGCGAGGCTAAACAAGGGCCTTAAGTACGGCCGAGTGTAGCAATAGCTTAGAGAGAGACGTAGCCAAAGGCAAACGCTCGCTAGCCAGGAACTCGGACTCTCTAACGAAATCAGTGAAACATTGACTTAAATACTACTCTTACCCATTCGCATTAACCGCGTTTCTGAAAATACGTTCTGGTAGGAAATTTTAAGCTGAAGCTAGAAGGGATAGGAAAGATGCATAAACTTAAAATAACTGTTATAAAATTAGGATAAACCTTACAAGTTATTGCATTTTTAATATGTGTTGTTTTCCTTTTCAGTTTTTCTCATCTTAATTAATTGCATTCCCCGAAGCAAATGTTACAGTTTTAGAAAAGATGTTCAAATAAAAATAAACGGTAAAGAAATAAAAATACCCGAAGCAAGAATATTAATGCATCAGATACCTATTCACGGTGCCGCCCAAAAGGAATAGTGGCTAGTGATTTTTGACTACCGTGCCGAAGAGCGTGGGTTCGAATCCCGAAGAATACATGGATGTTTGTAAATGCGTAGGGTCTTTACGGCAATGGGACTACTCTAAATATATGGCAAGCCAAAAGTCCACTCGTGGTTTGGGTAGTAGGAGAAGAGGAATGGCAGACCTTCGGACTCATACTTTTCCGAAGGCTGTCTCTCAAAATTGGCCAAAGTGAGCAAATCGTGTTGTCACCTGTATGGAGCCCAAGGCTCTTGCCAAAGACAGGCGTAATCTTGTATTTCTTGCCATGATAAATTACTTGGGATTTGATCTGATGATAAGGTGAAGCAAGTGAGATTAATCGCAACAATACAACCTATTGCGGTAAATGTTAGAGACACAAGAAAAACTTAGATCAGAGTAATTTCCTTGTTTCCTATACATAGACTATGTTGCATTTTATAAAATTCAGAATTAAATAGTAACAAATTCTAAGTTTAACTGTTATTAATATTACATTCATTTACAGGTGGGACTTCTATACATGTGTACGAGACTGTTCCAGAATATGAGCCTTGTTTTCATGCCTCTTTACTTACAAGAGGCTCTAAGAGCTGATGACGTAAGTATTAAGTTTAAAAAAAATGTGTTTGTAAATGTAAATTGTGAGTCGCATATTATACATATTGTTTTACTTTTTTTGTCTAATGTAAATCATATCATCATAGTTAAAGGAAGAATTATAAAAATTTTAAAAGAATTATATGAAAACAAATTGTGGAGATTCATTTATATTGACTAACAGTTAATTTTTGTTAAAACAACTTTCCTGTCACTCTCCTTTTCACCCACCTTTCCTGCCAGAATGCAAATTAAATAGCGCATGTATACTCAAATTAAGGGAGAAAGAAGTGCAATTTAAGCAAAGGTTTCGGAAGGTGAATTTAGAGCGTATTATGCCTGTTTGAAGGCCACATAAATTAATAGCGATTTCATTCTGCGGCGTTGAGTGCTTCTATCCATTAGGCTTGTTCCGCCGGCTTCTATGAGCCAGAAGCTTGCTGCGGATTTAAATTTTTCTGTGAGCCTTTACGTTAGTTTAATTACATTTGGTTTTAAGTTCAACATTACTTAAAATTAATTAAGCCAGAAGTGTTGGCTTATATAGCCCCAAGTGAGGCCATCTGTGCTACTAAATGTGTTTGAATAAAGGGTCATTTACACCCTTCTTCTGGCTTTGTCTGTTGTCATAAGACCAGAGGATAATTTCTCAACGGTCTTTATAGAGTTCATTAGTTTATGATACCAAAGCAAACGAGAATCCATAAAACTTGGAATAATAAATGTATAAAAACATTTATGATATTTTGAAATTTTGGAAAAAAAAATCATCCAAGAAAAAACTATTTAGTTTTGTCCTTATGTTGATGTAATGCATTTTTTCCACTGAACTAACCTTCAAAACAATCTTCAAAACAATTTGTTTTCTACTGTCAGTAAATTTATGGCATTTTAAATATTTTATGTAAATGTAGCAGCCACTTTTAATAACAAAACTTGATTACAAATTAATATTTTCAAATTCTCACAATTTTAGTGAGATTTCATTATCCGTTCCTTATTTCTTAGAAACTTTCACAGAAACTTAAACATCTTCTTTATATATAAAACAGTAGATTATGAATACAAGTAATGATTGATCGTTTAAGGTAGTAATATTGATTAACTTATTATCAAGGAACAGTATTTTACCCTAACCAAAATTTCACTTCAAGCAAAGAAAATGCTTGATTGTAGATTAAGGTGTTATTTACATGTTAATGCTATTAAAATATAAAATACTTGGGAAAATCCAAAACAATATATTATGTTATTTTTTGTAACTTCCATTTCCTACTTTATTATTCTAATATTTATAGCAAATGGAATAGAAAGTATGCTGAAACTCAGACAAGTTCAAGCATTGTTAAAAAAACTCGTAAATTTGAACAAAAATACCATGAATAATTTTCAAAATATTTAGAATTTTCATTTACATCATTCAGCAGTTATGATTTAGTTCTTAAAATACCTTTTAAAAAACCTTCAGATTACTAATTATTCCCTTTAAATTCTAACATTCCACGTATCCTAACAATTATTTCTATTTTATGTGGAAAAAGGCAAATTTAATAGTAATTAGAGCATCTTTGAGCTCATAATATAAACATGCGACAAATGCCATTGACTAATTACCCGCATGTAAATCTCACTTCTAAGTTTGAGTTTTGTTATTATTCGAAATCTCAGTTTTCTTCTCATTAGCATCCCTTTATAGCATATGGTAAAGCAATGCAAACTGCTATTAAATACATTTTACACTTCTAAATTACATTTTTCTTTTGATTTGACCTTTTTCCTACCTTGTTATTTGTACTGATTATAAATTAAATTAAAATTTCATCTATAAATTATAAGTTATTAAAACAATTAGAATTTTATCGTAAATTAAATTTTTTCCGAGGCAAGCAGTTTTTAAGATACACTAATTTGTAAAATTTTTTAGAGTAATTTCAGAACATCTTTGATGTTCTCATAATGGGGGAAAAAAGATAAATGCTAAAGCTTTGAATTTGGAGTTATCAATGGGTCCTTCCCCATACATTAACAAGCAAATCAGGGAAAGTGTTATTGTTGTCTTGCTCATGAAAAAGGTGCTAAATGGAGCCAAAGGTCTGGGTGACAAGCCTTGCCAAGTCTGGAGCTTGAAGACTATAAAGGATATTCTGTGGTGGTGAGCCAAGTTGGTAAAGAATAGCAATGATAGCCTGGTACTTGAAGATATACTCTGGCGTTAATTGGATTTGTGGGCAATTTATGCATATGGGGTAAGATCTTGAGTTATCCCCTGGAGATATCTCCATAGCTTTAAAATGGCCCGTACGAAGTCTTGCCACTACAAATGACAGGCGTCAACTGAGCGTTTAATCAGGAAAAATAAAATGTTACTATTTAATCATATACTTTATTACTTTTTCGAAAATCAAAATTATGTTTTCACTCATGACAAATTCAAGTAAATAAGCAGTTATCCTATTATTTTCGAAGTAGCTCTTATTTCAATTCTCTGAAAATCTCGAGTAATAGGATGCCAGTAGATAAACGCTGCAAGCAGTGTTACAAAATTTTGCTTCCGAATGGAAGACATAAAGATCTTAGTTTGGCATGTCTAACAACACTTCAAAGGTAATTAGAAGTAAAATTGATTGACATTTTCTTTGTTGATTATTGATTAACAAACAAAAATAGTACATGTTTCTCTTTTCGTAATCAGGGGAGAGGGCATAGTTATTGACTTGCAGAATCCAGAATACAAACGTGGACATAATTATCTTAGAGAAATTGCTAAGCAATTAAGGCATTGAAACTAACGACCATAAAAAGTAAAATTCGTGGAAATTATTGCTATCAAAAACGTTTTCTCCCTTTAGCATTTTTAGAAGGATGAAAAACAAACATACAGAATTTATATTACAGAGCTTAAAGTAAAAAAAAAATCTTATGTACCCCTCCCATTACCTCTCGCCAATTCAATATTTTAGACAGCAACGAGCTTTAATTAAAGTATTACTTCCGGTTGACTGTTTGTAAACACAATCTAGTTTGTTGTTCCAATGAAAAGAAAGGGTTTTAATACGAAATTTTGAATTATATTTTATTGGGTGAAATTGGCAATGTGTAAACACTTTTTTTTTGCTTTTACACGTTAACATAATAATTTATATGCACAATCATTTACTAATCTAACACAATAAATGATTATCCTTTTATTGTTTTATTAATTTTTTTATTGAACATATAAACTAATTGGTCTTTAATTAAGGAAAATTAAGTGTTTATAATATATTTAAAATAAGGGAATAACATTATTTAGTTTTCTTCTATGCTATTTTTATAGTATCAACAAATCTAAACTTGATCTGCACGTACAACCACGCGATAGTTAGATATCAACAAATAATGCACGCTTTAACTGGAACAATGTGTTATGGTTTATAGCTGTAACAATAGGTTATATTGACTGTTTCAGAACTGTTATGGGCTTCAAGTAATGTACCACTTCCAATAGTTCAATTCCACATAAATTCTTTATATGAATGCAGAATGCTTAAATGCGCAAAACAGAAATTTTTGGAAGTTTGATATAAGCATTATCGTGGACGAAACCATCGTCACATACTACTTACACACAAACAGGCAAGCATATTCTAAGAATAGTAAAAACGTGTTATGGGGACCTTAGTTCGTGCTCATTCATTAAAGACTCGCTATCGAATTTTTGGACTGAAAGCATTACGTGTCCTTGCTTTGCATATAAGTTAACAGGATGGCATAGGTTGGTTGCAGTAAGTCTTGCTGAAGACAGAGTTATTAAAGAAATAACAATAAAATAATCAATTCCATGTTTGTATACCTGCTTTTCACAGTTTGTCATATAAATGTTACATGTTATCTTATTTATCAATAGTGACTTGATATAAATTCTGAGAATATTTATTTCTTCAGGACTTCATTGCGAAAATTCCTCTTGTGATGAACGTGAGTGGTTTCTTCATATCCTGTTCCTTGCCAAAATTTTTCAAAGTTATGAGCAAGAAGGTAAAAATTTGTATTAAAATACTTTACTTAGTTATAATCTTGGTTTTGGGTATATGTTCTTAGTACAGTAATTTTCAAATACACTAATGTTTGTACACCATGAAGGAATTGTGGGAAAGGAATTAAATTTATTCCACATATTACTGTTAATGGTACAAATAAATGAAGAAATGTACAAGGAAAAAAAAAACGAACTTCGGGGAAATCAATACGTTTTGTGTCCGCCCGCCACTCTGAGACTGAGCGATGAGTGTCGAACCTGTACGTCGCCACCTGTACAATTCAATGCCACCTGTACCGCCACCTGTACGATTCAACGAATGTAATCACGGAGAATGGTATTCCATATGGCTTTGACTTGAAGCCAAAGTTCAGTCTTAATGCATGCCCCACTAGCTGTACGAGTGAGTTGCCGACCGATAAGATCCTAGACATGCTCAAATGGACGACTTATCCGGGAATAAGCAGGCCATGGAAGAAGAAAAACCTGTTGTGCCCTAAAGAAGTCTTGCGTAGTCTTAGAAACATGTGCACGGGAATTATCTCACGGGCATTATCCTACTGAAATACAGCGCCCAGAATGCGTCGATGCCACAACTTCCCTTATGTAGCGACTACTGTTGAGTTTGCCCGCAATCTGTACTTGATGGGATCGACAGTTATACCTAATAGCTCCCAAGACCATGATGCCGGGCGCTTGTGCGTTATGAAGCTGGATAACACACTGTGGGAGCAGACGTTCCCTCTGTAATGTCTGATGCGTGCGCTTCCATCGTTGTACTCTAGACTGTAGCGAGATTCATCGGGGAAAATAACTTGTTGCCACAGGGCACATGAAGCGCTGTGTTGCCGTCCCACTGAAGTCGGAGGCGTCTGTGATTCAGCAACAGGGTAATTCTGAATAGGGGAATCATTGCACGCAATTCATGCTGCAGCAGACGGTGATGAATCGTGAAGCTAGATAGCACAATACATGTAGCCGTGTTCCAACGTTGTGCTAACACAGAGAGGGCGCTGTACGATCCGTCACAATGATGCAAATGAGATGCCTGTCGTCCTGTACCGGTGTGCTATTGCGTACCCCAATGCCGAGATTTCGTCTTATTTGGTTCTCCTCTGTCCATTTCTTCTAAGCACGTATCGCTGTAGTAACGTTACGCTGCGTGTGGGCTGCAATTGCTCGATATGAAAGTCCACCCTCTCACATACCAACGATGCGGCCTCGTTAGAACTCCGTTAGTTGTTGGTATGGCATCCTCCGTTGTTGAAGAGGCAAATTAACCACTAATTAAACGTTCTCCGCAGACAGAGGACGATAAACATATTTCAACGTTTATCATCCTCTGTCTTTACAGTTCTTTATATACATGGAACAAGGCACCCGCTTCATGCATGCCCGATCGCTTTGTAATTCTAATCATTTGCACGTTTCACCTCACCTTACATTTCCAGTAGGTTTGGTTAATTTGCATAATTCCTTCATGGTGTTGCAATTTTCACAAACATTAGTGTATCATTAAGCAAAAATGAAGTTCACGACCAATGGCTGAATGTGGCTCAAAGAAATTTATTTAATGGCCTTCAGGCTACTCTTTGGTTTATATTTCAGCGCTTTTATCTTGTTTGAAAGTCTCTATAATTAAAAAAAACGCTTCTTTATAAATTAATTAAAATGCTTAAAAATGGCTTCATAAATTCATTTTATAATTAATAAATCAAAAGAATTTTTTGAAATGCCAGAAATATATATACCATGTCCCCAAAAGTCTTTACCCGGAGTTTAATTTCACAACCTTTGGTCATATGCTTCCAATTACAAAAGTGTTTTAAGAGTCACGTTTCGGCATTTTTAAATTTAAAAAAAATCAGTCTTATAAAAATTACGAAATCTAACTTTTTAAACGTTCCTCTGGTCCTTATATCTAGGAAAATTTTGCGCTCGTTATAAAAAATAAAACGCAATAAGATTGATTCCCGTATTACAAAAATTGAGTGAGATATTTGATATTAAAATCGAGAATCATACGTCAGGGTCGTACGCAAACTGAAGAGCGAAATGTTTGCAACTGTATGTTACTAAAAATGAAATTTAATTTAGAAAAAAGGTTCCTGATGCTCAAAGATTACATGACGAGTATTTCTGTGCTGATTATTGTGAAAAATATTGAACAATATCATTTTTTTTTAAAAAGGGATATCTTATTTACAGAATCTTGCAGAATTCATTTTCTAGAAATACTGGTAGTTGGTAGGCTTCAACACTAGCACGTAATAAAACGATAATATTATTTGCATGAATTAAAAATTGAAGGTATAATAATAATAATAATAATAATAATAATAATTTTTCACGACTGCGAAATTAAGAATTTAAAGTAAAAGAACTTCGTAAGAATATTCAAAAGTACTTTTAGACTTTGATAAAAAATCAATTACTTGTGTGCAAATTCTTTCAGCATACCAAATGTAAAAAAAAGTATAAATCAAGACACTAATAAATCACAATAGAATATCATTGATTGGCATTTAAAGGGAAAAGCAACCTTGAATTATTGAAATTTATTTATCACCTGATTCCTCAATGTAGATTCAAAATGCCGTCAAATACAGCGAATTTTAAAATTAAATACCTCAGTCAATTTTCATCTAACGGGAGTCAACATTTTTGAATTTATTTCTTATAATGAGTAGAAAAGTTAATGCATGCATGAATAGGGACCAAAAAGTTGGATTTCGTATTTTGCACAAAATTGTTTTCTTTAAAATTAAAAGGGTTGAAACATGAATCTTTATGTTATTTAAAACGTTTCTGTAATTGGAAGTGTACATCTAATGATCAACAGCTGCAGAAAAAAAAAGGTGGACAAGTAGGTGTATATTAGACAAAGTTCTGCTCTTCGAAATTTTAGTTTCTGTAGTATCATAGAAAACTTAAATAGCAGTGCTTATAACACATTAATAACAGTAAGAGCTTTTCTCAAGAAAGTTATTTAAGTTTTTATTCTACATCTATTCTCATCAGCAGATTATTTTGATATCTATTCTTTCAACAAATTAATTAGTATTCAATGAAGAGTTAAACTACTTAATTTAATTAAAATTTTTTTAACTGCGCAACTAATTTTCTTTTATGGAGACTACAAGCAATTATTGTTAGTATGTATATTACCTAGATTTATGCAAAATCTGAATTTTAGATTACGCTTCTTACTGGTGCAACGTTAGGAGTAGGAGCATGTTTCTGGATTTCCATAGGACATGGACCAGCATTTTGCTATAAAGGCATTTATGGAGTCGGAGCGATTATGGGTGCAGCTTCTTCTATGCTTGTGGTCAGCTCGTTGTCTTTCATTCACGACCTCATAGGCACCAGTGCTGTAAGTCTTACTTAGTTTTTATTAACATATATTAAACATCGTCCAAAATTTCGTAGATTAGTAGTTATCAAACATTATTCTTAAGAATCTTAAGCATTAACATTAAATATAACTAGGCATGTAGTAAATATTTCAATATCTAATTTTGATTAATAGCAATGTTTAAGTCCATTCAGAAACTTTTATACTTCATTGGCAAAGTTGCTAGCTGATTTTGTTTGTGGAGTTATTGTTACTGATTACTTAGCACAAGCTTTCACTGGGTGCATATTTGATTTTCGTAAAACTGAATAAAATTAATAATTATCACACAAAGTTATTCGTCAGTCAGTAAACGATTTTAAAAATTACGTAGCAAGTTTGCCAAAAAATACCAAATTTTAATGCAATAAAACAGAGGTAAATTATTCATAGAGTTTTTTTTAAAAAAAACAGCGGCATCTATTCGCATCAGTTCCGCAAACATTTATCTCAGACAATAATTCTCATATATATGGAGACCATCTGCTAAAGCTTCTCAATCGTAATTTCTCACTAAGGTGGATAGGAAGTATAATTACGAGTTGATGACGTATTAACGCGAGTGAGTTTGAATTTTCGTATTTAATTCCATGCGGCATATTTGTGTGTGAGAGCTTTATTGAGGATGTAGTCTACATGTTTTCAGTTCCCTCTAATCTCCAGAAATCTTCTTGTAATCGTGTCATCAATGCTGTGGCTGTAGTCAATCCTCTTGCGCTGGCTAGCTATCTTTCGTGTGAATAATGCCTTATCGTAGGATGTCTACTTTACCTGTTGCCTAGTTTGTTACGAATAATTCAATTGTTCAATGGAACTATGCGTAATCCTGTATTAAAGGAAATTACTACATGAAATATACCCTAACTCTTAACTCCTTCTATCTGCTCATGAACATAAAACTAAAATATTGCAGATAAATTAAATTTCAAATACGTAACACAAAATAGGTTAGATAAACTAAACCAAATTTGATTATTTTGGAAAAATATTTTTTAAATTACACTCTATTTCATTTAAAATACTCACTTTTGGCAGCTACATTCTTTTGACGAAGTCCATAAAGCTGCTAAAAATCTTAAAACCTATTCTTTTGTAGTTCGTTAAATTGGTTCCTTTCAGTGGAAATGAGAAAGTCTCCGATTCTTTTTAATTTGAATTTCAAACGCAAAGATTCGTAAATCTCAGTTGTAAACAAATCAAGAAGGCAAACTCGGATTCTTTAGTTGCGCGAAACAGAAAGAACATTGTTGGAACTGTACGCTAACAAATTATGATATTTCCATTACTTTACAAGTACTGTGGCAATTCCGAGAACATTTAGGAGTTACAGTATATGCGCATTAGTACCTAAATATTTACCTAAATTAATGCTTCCTAACAGCATGAAATTAAATGTTAACTAGAATGGGAGCAACAATAAAAGTTTCTAATAACTGATGCAAAATCTTATTTGCGACGCACAGTTTCGCCACGAAATAATAACAATAAAGATAGCACGTTTTGCGCATCAATAATTTTTTTAAATTTGCATAATTATCAGATATATTCCAGGATGTGTCTGAAGCCTTGAACTGTTTGTAGAAGCATTTTCTTTGTCTAGAACACATCATTGTCTTATTTTTATTAAAGATGACCATAAAAATATATCAGGATCGTTAAAATCTTTAGATTAAGTTGTAAGAACCATTTGTCTATCTTCTGATGTGACATATGAAGTGCGTGTAGAAACCACACAGGAGAAGGGTAAAAAGAACCCTTTATTAACTCTTTAAAATTCACTAAGCCTCACTCGGGCTAACACACTAAGCCTCACTCGGGCGGTAACTCAAATAACAAGAACTAAACTAAAACTTCGACGATATTAACAAGCAGTAGAATTACTCTGCAGGCCTCATATAATCCTGTTTCCTAAAACCACATCGAATATCTAATGGCAGCAAAGTAAAAGCTGTCACGCCACGTTAACCAGCAGTAAATGCAGAACAGAAGCTCACGCTACAAAAGTACAGCGCTCGCCCAAACTCTAACTTTCCCTTCTATAACTCAGTATTTAAACCTTTTCTCCTCAAGGTAGAATTTGCATTATTTCATGCGCGCTACCAAATTTAAATAATCTGGCATTAAGAATTAGAGGAATGAAGGCTTATAGGAAAGAAACTATGAGACTTAAACTAAACTGGTTATTTAAAATAAATTTAAGTCCCTACAAAGTATTGTAAATGTGTGTTTCAAACACTTTTCCTAATATAAAATGAATAAACGTAGAACACAACATAATATAAAATTGAAGAGTAACATAAAAAAGCACTTTTAAACATTTATTGAATCTTAAAGTTTACTTTCATGCTAATTATGTGTAGCGCCGGATTCAGATTTCTAGAGGCCTTAATCGCTTAAAAGATTCTGATGCCCCACATAAATTTACGCCTGTTTTTGCTCCTTTCCTTCTCTGGTGGTCTGAATTTATCTGTTCCATATATGGTTTGCTTGTATTAGTATTTTAGTGTTTAATAGTTATCTCTAGTGTTGTTTTATTTGACGTTTAGTGACGTACTACCTGTTAGTATAAGTGTTTGTATTATATATTCATCCTGCAATAACCATGCCTGAAACGTCTCATGCTTAGGTACCAACTGTCCACAATCAGCAAATACCATTCCTTTGTATTTCTTTCAACATTACGTAACTAGACCTTGTCTGGCATTATATGCTTTTGACATCTCTAAATGAACTCACGATCTCTTGAAGAACCAGGAGCTTTGTCCTAGACAAGTTGTAGGGTTTTCTTCAGTTAAAATTAGCATATTATTCAAATTTTTGTTACCTTTCCTGAACTCCTCAACTTCCCCTCGCATTTCCTTACCAGGATGTAAATTTAAAGTTAAGTGAAGTAGGTATTTAAGCGGGTGAATCTCTGGGTTTATTCAGAGCGTGTTATCGCTAGCCAGCGCACGTTTTGTTTCTGAAACCTTGCTGTTGCGTTAATATGTCCCTTGGCCATTTCGACTAATTTGTCACGCCTGTTAGATTTGTGAGTCAACGTAAGTTAGCCATACTTTAACGTGCTAATCCAGCACTATTCTCTTTAAACTTGAATTGATTTGTATAATAATGTTTAAGTTCCAGAGCAAGTAGTCGGTGTTATTGTAAAGCACGAAGTACGTACCCTTCTGTTCTTACTTGGACTTAATAAAGGGTTATTTTCACACTTCTTCTGTGCTGGTATTACTTCACGCCTGCGCGAAAATTCGCCAGGCATTAGTACGATCATTCATCAGTAGGATCTAGCTTGGTTTATGTTTTCCAAAAAGGCTAGATCTTATAAGTTGTGGGCTCCAGACAGTACCGAATAATCTATGTAAGCCGACCAGATATTCCGACCCACTCTCACTTGTCACCGTATCACATATTGCATGGTAAAATCGACAGTGAGAAAATTTCGTGGTAAACTTTCATAGAGAACTTTTTGTGGTACCCCTTTTCCTTTATGCTCTAAGCACGTGCTTATTGGTTTATCCAATTCTGAGTATATGCATTTCACGCGTTCATAATACTCTGTATTTGAAAAGAATGTGATATTTATATGTACTAGATTTGATGCTGGTGGCTCTGGTCCTCGCCCTAAGCCATACAGGGTTAGTTTTCAGCGTCTTAGATAATAGCGTCTGGAGTGGTGCAAATGGTGTGTAGGAAGTGCTGGAGTTTCTATAGCGTTACTTTGTCAGTAACCATAAACTTCATGGTCATGCGAATCATGAGATGCAGGAGTGCGCCCACAGTGTACTTTCATATGAATTCAGTATACTGTAAGATTTTGCAAGAGATAAACTAATTATTATATACTAAAAAATTTTAAATCTTATTTAAACTTTTTTGGCTGCATTTTAACCAAAGTCACTGTATCAAAAGCTTTACAAATCAAACTTAAAAAAATCAACTTTTCAATCAAATTATACACAACACTTTCTTACACTCAAGTTAAAATTAAAGGCAAGTAAAAACTCAGCATTTAACCAATGGATATGTTACTGTGAAAGACCGAAATTGGAGAATGTGGACTTTCACCAGAGAATGTCAACATTCACCAAATACGTCGGTGAAACATCGAATATAACATTGCACTCTTGTACATTCAGACTCTCACCGGTGTATGTCGACAATCACAGATATGCTCTGGTGTAGGTCGAAAAGAGAGACGACTGGCTGTTTCCCATAAATGCAGTTGTAAAAGCAAGGGCATCTTGTGCAATTCAAAGTCTCATAATAGTTTAAGTTGTTGCAATTAATCAGATTTGAATCACATAATTTAGTAAGTTTTTTATTACTATTATTTTATTTTCTCATTTACTACGTACTGTATAATTAAGTAAGTTTTTTAACTTCTATTATTTTCCTTTCTCATTTTGAATGTATTGTGTGTTTTAAGTACTTGCGTGTTTTTTCGCGACTGAATTACGGAGAAGAAAATATAATATTCTCATATATTCAACATTCACTATTAGTACATGGTGAATGTCGACATTCACTGGTGTAAGTCAGAAATAAGAGTATTTGGAAAATATTTCGGACATACACCAAGCGACTATGTGAATGTTGACATTCACCGGTGAAAGTCGACATTCTCCAGATTTCAGTGTTTCACCGTAACAGATATACTTTTCCTAAAGTATTAAACAAACTCAGCAGCAAGAATCGGAGTTAGAATGTTTCAAGAAAAAAAGTGCTAAGGCATTTTAAGGCAGCGAAATAATTGGACCAGCTGTAGAAAAAGCGACTGTACCGGCAATGTTGCTGTTGTTCTAAATGGCCAAACTTTGCAACTTGATGCATTCGTTGAAAATGGCCAATACCCATGATTAATTAGTCGCCTCATCACCAAAAACGTTGCCTAGGGCGCACTAAAAAGCGTGAAGATATTACACACGTTCCATCGAAATAGGAGTTCGATTGAAATAGACTTCAAAATGAGAACCAGGAGCATGAAACTGAGTAACATAATAGTGAAAAAGTATAATTATCGGGAATGGTGGCGAGTAACACTTTTCGACCAATACATAATATTAAATGTAAAAAAATATTAATATATATTTTTGTAACAGTGAAATATATTAATAAATTTCAGGAAAGTGGTGCTTTTGTTTACGGCTGCATGAGCTTTTGTGATAAGATGGCAAACGGCATAGCTGGAATGATTGTTCAACATCTTCATGTGTAAGTAATATCAGTTCTTATGTATTTTATGTCTTCTAATATTTCCTTAAACTGGTTACTAAATTTTTTGAAACTTTTTCTAGCATTCCTATTCATGCCTATCAATTAATCGTAAATTTCCTGTTAACATAAGAATATGCTGAGAATATCTGCATGGTAAAAACTGCGAAATTTCAATCTGAATTGATAACATTTAATTCCTAAGATATATTTTGTGTTATAAATAACTAAAATATAATAATAAATGAAAATAATAGCTAAATTTCCTTTTGATATGAACTAATAACTTTAATTAAACTAAGAAAAAATAAGTATTATAACTTATTTTAGCGTATTATTTATGAAAATGTAAGCAAATGCATTACATACTATTGAAAGTTAGCATACACGTTAAAGCTTATTTTTTATACCAGTCACATGTTCTTAACATATTGAAAAATATTAATGAAATTTCAGCTTAAGAATTTAAGAATTTCCAAAGTATCCTTTATTCTCACGTTTCTTCAATATTTACTAACTTTGTATTTGTAAAAATTCTTACCTTTTAAATATATTAAAATTTTGCATTTGAAAGTTTTCTCTTATTTGAGACATTTTACTAACAATTCCATAACGAATTTAATTTTATTTTCACTAACTAAACTGCTTTCCATTTTGGGGATAAGACTAATTTCGAGAGAGCGTGAGAAGCACTTCTGATGACTAGTTTCTACTTTCACTTCATTAATAGTTATTTCCCTTCTAAAACATCTTAAAAGGATTTTAGATGACCATAGAAATGCTTTAGAATTGTCATTTTAGAAAATACACTGCTTCCTAAATCATACTTTAAATTTTAATTTTAAATCATTGAAATTCAGTACCAAAAATATAATTTTATTTTACTTATTTCTTTTCGCTCTACAAATATAAAACGATGGCTTAGTTCTGTTGAACCAAAGCATACTTTTCCCTTTAAATATAAAGTATTCAACGATCCAATTTTGCAATGGTTATCTTGAAAGATTTGAAGTTTTTTCCAATTAAGTTTTTAATAGCAATATTTAAGTTTATTACATTCAGAAAAAAAGTAAATATAAGAGGTAAAACTGGCAAACATGTTTGAATTTTTATTTTCATATATTAATGGATGGATATGATAAAAAAGTCGCTTTAATTTTTCAACTAACTTTTATTAATTTTCCTTATTTTATATTGCAGTGAATATTGACTGTAAAAATACCTCATAAATTTTACAGGATACTTTGTAAAGATTGTGACTGGTTCTATAAAGATGTGCTATCTTATGGTGTTGGAAGTATAGCCATAATTTCCAGCTTTGTTCTCTTTTCTCTTATTCCTGCAAAACTTGGTCAAAGAAAAGGCAAAATCGAAGGTATGTTATACACTTGTAATAACTCATAAAATTAATTTCATAATATACTTCGAAGTATTCATTAAAATGCTTTTATCTGTTCGCAAATATTTCTGTCTAAACGTAATTGTGAAATAATTAAAAAAATTGTCTCGTTTCTTACATATGAAAAGCGCTTTTGGCAAGTTAGTATTGATTTTATCATTCAGCTACAAATTCCTAGATCCAGATGTTGTATTGAATGTTGACTCTTTTGAGAAATCCGTAATTTCCCTTAAGCCACTAAGCAAGCAATTCCTTAAGCATAATTTCTCTTAAGCTGTAAAAGCGTCCAAATACTAACGTACTGGTAAAAGCGTCCAAATACTTACGTGAGCTTATTTTCGGAACATTTTAAATAAGCTGTTTTGTTTATAAAAGATGTAGGGTCATTAAGTATTTTTTGATGCAGGAAACATGAAAAATGAGCAATGCCCTCACTGGAACTCGAACCACGGACCTCTCGAATACAAGCCGAGTGTGCTGACCACTACACCATGAAAGCATGCTAAGAAGGCGGGAGAAATACCTTACATACTCCCCCTTTTAAAGGGCGACTGGAGATTAGGGAACTCATTCGTCAAAGCCTGGAAGTAGAGAAACATCATATACCACCTTTTTTTGGTTCGGGCGCCATTGTGGAGACATTAGGTATTTTTTGAAAGCAGGAGAGATGAAAAATGAGCAATGCTCTTGCCGGACTCGAACCACGGGCCTCTCGAATACGCGCCGATCGTGCTGACCACGCTGATCACTACACCACGAAGGCATGCTTAGAAGGTGGTATAAATACCTTAATGAACAATGCCCTCTCCGGGATTCGTACCACGACCACGGATCTCTCGAATATGCGCTAAGCGTGCTGACCAATACATCCCGAAGACATGCGAAGAATGTGGGAGAAATACCTTATATACTCCCCCTTTTAAAGCGCGACTGGGAATTAGGGGACCCAATCGCCAAATCCTGATGGTGGAGAATCATCATCCACCGCCTTTGTTTTTAGTTCGGACGCCACCGTAGAGACATTGGGTTATTTGGAAGCAGGAGATGTAAAAGATGAGTAATGCCCTCAATGAATTCCAAACACGGACCTCTCGAGTACGCGCCGAGAGTGCTGACCACGACACCAGGAAGGCATGCTAAGAAGGCGGGAGAAACACCTTATAAAGACTTTTCAGATAACGTTTTCAAAAAGAAGCAGGCTTTGAAAAAAGATCGGCAGTAGTATACGTGAAAGAAAAACAAAGCTATTTTGCTCTATTTGCGTAAATTACGTATTAAAGTAAATATTACTGTAATGATACAGTAGGAATAAAAAAGATTTTGTACATATTTAGTAATAGCTCTGGAAATACTGTTCAGTTACTTCAGGTGATTTACATCAGCAATGAGAATCGTAGAACTGAACTAAGCCTACCCTCACTCAAGAATAAAACTATTCCCTATAGCTGGGGTGGCCCAAGCTCCTTGATAGTCCGAGCCATTTTTCAAAATTTAAATTTTTCGCGAGCCGCAATTAAATACGCATTTAAAAGGTATGCAAGCAAAGGTATTTAAAAAAAAGTTTTTACAGAATTATATTTATTGAAAACATATAAATAAAAGTACAAAATATGTGTATTAAATTTCAATATTAAAAATTAAACACGGGCCCACCAGCGGCCGAGCGGTAAAGACGCTGAACACTGGTAGTTTGGTCCGAGGTTCGAATCCCGCGAACGGGCTGGCTGCATGGGCGTTTTCGTGATTTCCCCCATGTGTAACGTGTATACGAGCCAGTTTCCCTTAGAAAGTCCTCCCCGAAGGCATCCCTCCCTTTAGACAGATAGCCCTCGTGTGCTTTGCCATAATTGAATAACCATAACCCAAAAATTAAACACATTTATTTTACTTTTCTCGATAATTCTTTAAAATTTGGTGAATAATTAATGACAGCACTTCTCAGTAATTCTTTCAGATGCTGGTTAGTTAATACTGATCGGTGTTTGGATTTCACAAATTTTAAAGAGGAATAAAATGATTCACATAAGTACGTTGTTCCGAATACTGAAATATTTCGACAAGCAGCCTTTTTTAATTCAGGATACTTCGATTCTGGTTTAAATTTTCAAAAATCAGTAATCGGCGTCGTCATATTTTTTAATTGTAAAGCTTGATCTTCTTTCATCTCTATTAATTTTAATTCTCCAGGTGTTTTTTGGGTCATAATTATATTGGAAATGGAAAACTCACCTTGAATTATGTTAATTTCAGATGGATTCAGAAAAAAATCAAGAGACGATTTAAAATATTTCAAGTCGAGAAATCTATTTTGGAATTCCGTCAATATTCCTTTTAGTTTTTTTATATACTCGGTGAGTTTTTCTTGTTTAATAATGGAACAAATTTTTTTAATTCGAGAAAAATGGCAAAATATTTTATTTTTAATATCCTGTTGGAAAAGTTGTAATTTAGTTTCAAAACTAAATATACACTGTGAGAGGTCAGATATCATTTTATCTCTCCCCTGCAATTGTAAATTCACTGTTTGCAAATGTTCCATTGACATCAGTCAAAAACATTAAGTCTTGTAACCACTCGTCATCGTCTAATTCTGAATGGGTTATTTCCTTTCTTTTAGATATGCAGTTATCGAATCAAACAAACTACAGATCGATATGATACGCTGTAGCTAGATAACCATCTAACAACGCAAAAGAAATTAATGTCATTTGGAAGTTCTTCGTCCTTTAATTCTTCAAAGAAATGTTTGAAATGTCGATGATTTTTTGTATTGGTACGAATGTAATTTACAATGTGTAACACTGTTTTCATAATATTTTAAATATTTTGTAACGAGATGTTGTCGATGAATTAAACAGTGAATCAGTATGAATTTTGGAATTTGAGAATCACCTCTTAAAAGTCCAATAAGACCGATTTCTTTACCCAACATTGCCGGAGCTCCATCAATTGCTATGCTGACAAGTTTATTAGGCACATCAAAAGTTTTCATTATGGAATTTAATGCATTTTTAATATCGACAGCGCGGGTTTACTCTTGAAGTGCAGTTGAATCTAATAATTCTTCTTTAACAAGTCAGGTGAAACAAAACGTATGAAAACTGCCAATTGGTTGAAGATCTGTGATATCTGTCGATTCGTCAAGGGCTAAGCTCAGTGCAATATAGTTCTTCAAATCATTTTTTAAATTATAATCAAGAGATGTATTAATTGCTGTTACGCGTCGTTCGGTTGTGTGTCTCGAGATGGAAATTCGCGAAACAACTTCGTGCAAGGCTGCATTATTTGGATCTAAAACTTTAAGTACATTTCCCAAGTCTTTTTTAATTAACGCTCCCTCTCCATACGGGCGTTCTGCACGAGTAATATTCCAGGCAATAACAAAACTGGCTTCAGCCACATTATTAGCTTGATTGTTAAAGGTCATCAAAGTTGACTGTTGTTTATTTAAATTTGATTTTAAAGAAGCAAGTTTATCTGATTTTAATTTGGAATTTGGTGGATACTGATCAGAAAACTGAGGATGATTGGTTTCATAATGTCGACATAAATTGCTAGCTTTATAATTTTTGACCGTAGAATTACAAATAACACATAATGCTTTTCCGTTATTGTCAATAAAAAAGAAAATCTCCTGCCACTCATTATTAAAACTTCTATTTTCTCGCTCGTAATTTCTTTTTTCATTTTCGTTCTCTGTCGTCATATTTTGAAAAGAACTGGAAATAAATAAATAAATTTAGGAAATACAAGTTTTGTGTTATTAAAACAATAACAGCACGTGCTACATACTACGAAACAAATTATAGTTAAATTACCAAAAATTCCAGATTACAAATTATATCCGAAGCAAGAGTGATACAAATTGTTTCCTCCACAGCACAATGCCAACTGTCCGCTGCAATGAAAGTTTAAAAGTAAATCGGCCTGGAGTCGATCGATTACGGACGATTACGCCACTGTTTATGTTCGTTCGCGCAGTTTTCGATGAGTCACATCATGTGTGTTTGTTTGTTTGTAACCTCATCTCCTCTCGAACCGCTCGCTTATGGGCTTAGCGAAGCACACCGTTGGATTCCGGATGTTTGTGGCAAGCCATTTTGACCATCACCGTCTTCGTACGACTTTAAATTAGCCCAGATGTTAATTAAAAACTAATTTTTCCCTATGTTTTCGCTTACTTGTTCGGGTTTTTCCTTATTAAAGGGATTTGGCTACGTACCAACGGACAAAATTAAGGTAGTGGAACATTTTTAGTCATGCTGCTAATCAAGCGTCTAATTTTGCCAATCCACCTGGAATCAACGGCATCTCTCATTTGAATATCTAGGAGGCGAAAGTTTCAAAATTTGAAACAAATCGGCTAATTAGTTCCCGAGTTACGAATTTTTAGTGCATTTTTCGAACTTTAACAAATTTAGTCCGAAAAATGCACAAAAAATTCGTAACTAAGTAATTAGCCGATTTTTTTCAAACTTTGAAACTTCCACCTCGTAGACGTTCAAATGAGGGATGTCGTTGATTCCACACTGTTTTGCGAATTAGGAGCCTAATTAGCGGGGTAACTAAAAATGCTTCAATACTTCTTTTTCGACCGTCACGAATTCTTTGTTGACAGGCTGAAATTCAAAAGCGACGGGTGTAGGGGGCAGCTGGTATCCGGTCGACCGTTCGTTTGGCGAAAAAGGTCAAAGTTCACGGATTTACATGTGGAAAATCATTTAAAAATTAATAACTTGACTTCTAATTAACTTCTAATTAATTTTTTTAAAATATAATAACATAAAAATAAAAAGGAGACTGGGGTACATTTATCGAGAGCCACAAATAATCCTTCAAAGAGCCTTGTGGCTCGCGAACCGCACGTTTGCCCTCCTGCCCTATAGAAAGAATGTGTCGTCATTTTCATGTTTTATTAAATGTAAGCTGCTTCGCAAAAGTATCCGTATACTTCAATAAACTCATTTTCAGCAATTTTTGAATAAGCTGTTTTGTTTATGAAAAGCTAAGCCAACAGGCTTTGAAAAAAGAAATGGGCAATAGTATACGTGAAAGAAAAACAAAGCTATTTCGCTAATATTTTTAGCTAAAACACAAGTATCCGGAAGCAAATGTGAGCCAGTGTAAATTAAACAAATAAGGAAGAGTATTTCGATTAAAACTTGAGCATAAAGGAAGAAAAGCTGACCTTTTCACATAGCTATTGGCGATCATCACCACAGTTTTCAGATTTAGTCCTATGAGACTTTTTCTTTTGGGAGTTTGCTCCCCACCCCAAGGATATAGTTCTTGTGCTTTCACTCCCCTTTAACCTCACTAGCCTTCATGACATGGCTCTAATACACTGTGGTAGTTGACATGTGTATGGAACGAAACAGATTGCAGCATAAATGTCGGAAATATCAGTAAAGATGGTCACAGTAATTAATTGTGAACTTTTCAAAAGTTCTTGGTTTCTATATCAATTAAAAAAGTGTGGTGTCGGCTACGTGTTTTATTTATTTATTATAATTTTAAATTCCACATGAATAACTATGTAACATCTCAAATTTGATCAATTTATATAAAAAGAAGGTATAATTCTATTAATTTTTTTGTTCTTATAGATGCTGAGTTAAAAGAAAATACCCTTAATTACGGCAGCACAGATGAGAATAATGAGACGCAACCACTTCTGCCGAAGTCTTGATAACAATGCAAAGAAGCTGAAGCCCCGGCATAGATAGAACGTACACAATCTGTAATGGAAGAAGCTTCAAAAGAGACACCTTCGAATTATAGCTGTCACATTTTTAACAATCCTGCAAATCTACTATTAAAATGAAAGCCACGGTGCCATGTATAATTGAAATAAGTATTTGTCTGTTTGAAAATAATGTTTAATTTTGTTTTGAAAGGAATAGTGTTTAAAGTGGCAATTATAATCTTAATTAAAATCTGAAAAGTAGTACAAAATATCAATAGAGTTTATATTTCTGTTGCCTTTAGCTTTCAAATCAGCAGTTAAAATTTGGTATTTATTTTGCATTCTGAGAGTAAATTGAATAACGGCTCCCCCACCCCTTTTTCTCCTTCCTTTTGGGTTATTCTTAATTGGCAAACTTCTTCTAGAAAACCTTCTGTTTTAATTACAGTACGCTCTGAAGAATATTTAGATAACTATATGAGATTTAGAAAAATTTTTGTGATTAATATTTCGCTATTTCTAAGTTAAATTTATTTTTTCTCCAATTAAAAAGTTAAATTAAAACAGAACTTCACTAAATTTGCTAAAACAATTTCTTCATTAAATAAATAAAAATAATTCAGTAAATAACCTTCAGTTTCGGAAGATTGTTGATTTGCTATAAATGTGTGTATTTTTTAGTGGTTTAATATTTTTTTTTAGGTTCGCTAAATTCAATTTCTGCATACTTTGTATGAAGCTTAAAAATCAAGTTTCTTCAATATACCTATTTTATGTACAGTTTTCCAGAGAGAATGACGTATATAACAAACTATATCAAAAGAGTATTCTAAATTGCACAGCAAAAATTTATTTATCGCATTTAATTTTATAATTAGTAATTTATTAATGATAAATTTCATGAAAATCCAAACAAGAAATTTTTTTAAAAAATTGTTTATTATTAATATACATAAACTGTATTATTTTATGATTAGTAACAAGCCTAATTTCAACAATTCCTGAAAACACTGTTCCTTAATTAAAAATTTATTTACCTTTTCGGGTATGTAGCATATTTTTATCATTTTAATCCTGTTTTTTGCTTTTTGCTATATGGAAATTTGGGGCTGTGCTACATCAGATTTCTTTCGTCACTTAAAAAAAAAAGGGGGGCATACGAATTCCATCAAAATTTTTTAATTTAGAAGCACATAACTGAGGATGCTATCATTATTAATTTTCCGCATTTTTTTCTTCTTAATCTCTAAAATTCAAATTTATCTTTTTCATTTAACACAGTTTAGAGACGTTTGAGTGTAATTGAAGCTCCTATTATCCTACACTTGCAGAATTAAGGCTTTTGTCTGTTAAGGTGTGGCCACTAATGGTAGTGCACTGCTTTTCTGTTTTGTTTTGAAGTCCGAAGCTTCAGATTTCTGTTACTGGATGATATAATCTAATGTGCCAGTGTTCCTTAACAGGGAGTGTCCGCTGAAGTAAAATGTTCATTTACGGAGGTTCGACTGCATATCGAATTAATTTTCTGAATATAAGGAAAGGAAACATACAGCTCCCTCTTGCCTGTGAAGGAAAACTTAATAAATTGCATTTTTGGTTAGGAATATTTAAATGTGTAAATATGTTCGGATATGCATAAATAGAATACATTTTTTAGTCTTCTGAATTTTTTTGATATGAATATGTTTAAAAGCCAGATCTGAGTGAATAATTTATTGCTCGTACAACTTCGAGCAATTTAGAAAAATTTCGTTTGTTAGAATTTCACCTCAAACAAGTTTAAGACAGTTTCTGTCTTCGAAACCATATTTTATTCTTAATGAAATTTGACTAAAAAATGAAAAGTAAAAAATGTAGTAATTTCTTTAACCTGATTTTAATTTTCCTAATGCTAGTAAGAAATTGGTATAACATGAACTTTAATACTTTTCATAATTCGAGTCCTGGGATTGAATTCGACAAAACAGAAACCAAATTAGCGGAAAACTTTCTGGACTCCTACAAGTTGAATGACTGAATTAATAATGTTAAATTGAATTGTTGTAACTTTATTTTGTTTTAAAAATATTTTATACTTACATTAACGTCAAGCTTACGTTAATAGTCAATGAGTTGGATGAAATGTTCAAGTTCCCGATTTGTATTTACTGCAAGATATGTGTAAAGTCTGTACATTACACTGCCATGTAAATGTAGATGTCTTAATAAAATCCTGTCGAATTTTTGCATATAGCACTTTTTTAACGCAACAGTGACATCAGAGTAAGTTTGCTTATTTCCTCCTTTAAGTGAATATTGTTATCGTTTCCTAACTGTTATTGTTGTATTATGTGAATAATGTCATAAATATTTCTATTTAGTCCAAAGGGATTTAGTCCCGAAGGACTATTACTTTCGTTTTGCCATTTTGCGTCGGAAACACAAAAATGGCGTATCACTTTTCAAATTGTTGCGACTAAATGTTATCGCTCTGCATTAAATTTTAAAAAATGAAAAATCTGCATAAATGTATGCATGTTTTTTTGTTTTTTTTTTGACGTAGCTTTCTCTTCAAAAATCGTCTGCGTGCGTTGCACGGGAAAATAAAAAGGAATTCTAATTACAGTTCTAAATAAATAGCCAAATAAATGTGAAATTCGTAACAATATTCTCTAAAACTTTAACGAATTTTTCATTAACAAACTCAAAGATTTAAAAGCCAGCAATGCCAACGTTGTACAGAAAAACATTTTTATCTCCAGCGCGTGAGAGCGTGTACCAAAATTTCTAAAGATATGCAGAATTTAAAATTATTTTTCGATATTGCTGTTGAACTGAATTTTATGGTTTAAGTGCGAAGAACATGGTATTTAACAAATAAAGGTAACACACAAAATGTTAAATAAACGCCCCTTTGGACGTAATTAAAATCTGAAACCTTTCAGATTTTTTTATTTTTTATATTTTTATTTTGAAGAATACATGGCAAAAAAATCTTATAATTATTGATCTTACGAATCTCACTGAATGAAAAGGTAATTTAATTAACAAAAATTCTATTTTGGTAGCTTTTCTCTATAATGATTTTATTAGACTGATCTCCATCTGAGGAATAATCAGAAAGTCGCGCTGGATAACATTTTGAGAACCGAAAATCATGAATGTTGGAACATAAATATATTTTATGCAAGAAATATTCTAGATCACAGAAAAGCTTGCCAAAAATGAAATACAACTCTTCAACGGGCGGAGTACTTCAATATGTAAGATAATAATCTTATAAGGTATTTCTCCCGCCTTCTTTGCATGCCTTCGTGGTGTAGTGGTCAGCACACTCGGCGCGCACGCATTCCAGAGGTCCGTGGTTCGAGTCCCGCATTGCTCATTTCTCATTTCACCTGATACCGAAATAACCTAATGTCTCTACAATCTCTTTATAGCTGTGTAGAACAAATAGATTTGTTTTATGCTAATCGTAATGATGTCTATCAGCTCAGTAGGTAGCAGCTATCAGTCAATCATGTAATATCCGTTTTACTAGAAAATCAGGTAACAGCTATTTTGTTGGTATTGGTTAACACTGCCAGTATCCCACATATGCTGAACAGGATTAAATCTAGAAATCAAGCTTGTCAGCTTATGCCCACTATTTGATCCTAGTGTAGATGAGAAGAATCATACAAATTTTTCGCCTCCTGGTTTTGTATAATAGCATTCGTGAAAGACTCGGAATAACTTCTTTATATTTTCAAAAGGTAGAATTGGTCAGCAGAGAAAATTTTACGATCTCCTCTTGCATTCGCTTTATTTAATTTAACAATTATTGTTATATTAACGCTTTCCTGGCCTTTCTGATTGATTTCCTGGATTTCTGATTCTTCATCAGAATACAAATTAGGTGAGTTTAAATACAGAATCAAATTAATAGTTACACAGGGTGAATTGGCAGTGCTAGCGATTTGCTTAACCTGCGATCAGCAACTTTGATGTTATTGTTGTGACTTATCTCACTTGTCTGAGAGTAACATCAGCACAAGCCCACGAAATTCATCGTGGCGAGGAATGTAAGATTGCGCCTGTCGTTGGCAAGAGCCTTGAGCACCCTGCAGGTGGCAGCTTGACTTTCCTCCGTTCTGCTCCCAATTTTGATAGAGAGCACCACGGCAGGACGAGTCCGAGAGTCTCCCTCCCCTCTTCCCCTACCACCAATCTCTTGACCCCTCAAGGGCTCACTTTTGGCTCGTTGCGTACTTAGAATGCCCCCATGCCGCACAGATACTATACATTTAGAAACATCCATGCACTCTCCGGGATTCGAACCCGGGCCTTTCGTTACGTCAGTCAGCGTCGCTAATCCCCGTTGGGCGGCTCAACAACTTTTGAATTGTATAATTGCTACGTGCTCCTCTGGAGGTTTTTAACCGGGAATTACCAAATTTCAGTGTTAGATATAGGTGAAGTACAGCAGAGTCTTCCATTTGTCATTAGAAATTTTTCTACAACAACCTGTAAGATAAGTTTTGCATAAAATTACTACGCAAAAATAAGTAAAAAGAAAAAAAACTGAAAGCTTTCAAATTTTACATTACGCCCAAAGGGGCGCTTTTTAACGTCTTGTGTGTTACCTTTATTTATTAAATATCATGTTCTTCTCACTTAAATCTTAAAATTCAATTCAACAGGAATATTGCAAAATAATTTTAAAATGAGCATAACTTCAGAATTTTCGATACACAATCTCGTGCGCTGGAGATAAAAATGTGCTTTTTTTCGTCAATGTTGCCATTCCTCGCTTTAAAATTGTTGAGTTTGTGGAGGGTTAGGTTATTCAAAATTGGATGGCTCTAGGTACCGTTGTTTTATCACAATGCTAGAAACATACATACATTTATGCAGCTTCTTCATTATTTAATTTCTTTAAATATAATACAGGGCTGTAATATTTCGTGGCAACAGTTTGAAAAGTGAATCAACGCAGAAAGTGAATCAACTCAAAATGCCAAAACGAAATTAATAGCCCTTCTGGGCTAAAAATTTGTCGCACTAACAGTAATACCAGAAGAGATTTCCCTTTTTATCTTTAATACAAATTGTGATGTCACTACCTCTAATTCACCCTGCACGAACTACACAATCTGAGTATGTACCATTTTCCTTTAAAATGTCCTTCATGAAAGTACCCCTTCCTTGGCAGGTTCCGTAATGAGATTTGCTTTAATTAAATCACTCAAGCAATTATACATCTGATCCAGTTTTTATTACCAATTTAAAACTGGCTTATCAACCAGACATCCAAAATGCTAATATTAGTAATATCACCAAGTAGAAGTTAGTTGTATTCGGTAAATGGAATCGTAAAGCTGGAGCCCAAAATCGAGGAGATGATAATTGACCTTTTTCACAAGTACCATAATTTCTGGGATATTTTGTTCCAATCTTTGGCCATTCTTAGACAAATGAAAATAATTTTCGAGCGGTTCTGTAATATAGTCTTTATTGATTTAAAGAATTCCTCTTGGTAAAATTTCAGGGAAGCAATAGATTCTGATTGCCGGGATAGTAAAGAATAAAAGTAGTATTTTCAATTTATACAAAAAAATTTCATTACTATTGCAATAAGGGCAAAATACATGCAGAGAAAAAGCGATAATATTTTTTTTTTATTGATGCAATACATTTTGCATGCGCAGCGTCATCAAATTTGAAATTATTCTGTAGATCCTTGAAGTTTGATTAGGGAGAAAGAATACATATCAGATATATTCTGCGTATCTAAATTTTATAATAAATTTTAAATTACTCTAAGGATTTATTTCATAATGAAAATATCTGTATTATTTTTTTATATTTATACAAAAATATAAAATACTACATGACTTACATGTACGACCTATTAAAATATACACATATTTTGCTGCACTTCATTGAAACCTATTCCCTCGAATTTCGTTACAGACATATTTTTCATTCAAGCAATTCACTTCTTATTTCGCGGTAAAAAAATACGTAAGAACTCAAAGCATCTTCATTAAAATTGTAAATTATAGAAAAATATAGAACACCAAATACAGTTAAAAAAAACAATTTTTACAATTAAATTTAAAGTTTCTGCCCCAAAACAAGCCATTCGGGCAGCAGGGAGGATGACCAAATTTTCGGTTCACAAAAATGAAAGATAATTTTGGCCGCACTGGGTAAAAAGACATTGAAATTGGTGCACCAAAAGACTTAATTCATTATTCTACTAGGAGTTTCAAATACGGACAAAGTTCGGTCTCCTTAGGTCTAGTGCCACTTAAACTTTTACATTGTTGATAATTCTGCAACTATTGCATGTAGATTAACTAAAGATATACAGATTTTAACCGGAAGATAACAACAACAAAATTCAACCACTTTTAAGAAAAATACGCCCAATTTACCAACATACAAGAATAAAAGTACTTAGAGCCAGATTTTAGGGTGGAAATATATATATTGGGGCACACGTTTGGTGAGGCCGATTGCAACGAGAAAAGGAGGTGCACAACTGCGTGTTATAGCAGTCTCACATACACAATTTCAAACTTCTGCTTCTGCTCGTTTTTGAGTTACGCCAGATACGTAGGTACATACAGACATCACGAAAAGATCTCTTCTTAACCCATCTTAAATCCATTTTACAATCCGTTTTGGAAAACCAGCCCTTTATTCTGTTTGTACGTAAATTGTCAGGGGAAAAAAATCATTCAAATTGATTCGAGAGCAGTCAAAATGGATATTTTTGTTGAAATATGGTACCTGAAATTTTTCGCGATTACAATATTTTCTTTATTTTGTAGAAGGAAGTGAAAAGAGTTGCATTTCTTATTAACCACCCTCATCGGTATGGTAATTAGAGAAAGTTTTCTATGCACTTTCTGAGCTCGGGTTTTGAATCTCAGAAAGACATATGCATCTGTAATCGTAGTAGGTTAGAAATTGGAGCTTTAAAAATGTATCTATTCAAAGTTCCCCTGAAAAAGCTGCTAGCAAGGAAAGACCGTATTTTACTTCTTCAAATACCCTTGATCATAACTGCATTCAAATTTGACAGCTAGACTTCGTATGTTAAGCTCCAATTAAATTATTCAGTAACTGTATTTAGAAACATTCAGTGGTTGCGAACGCGATCGATTTCCCTGAAAGAAAGAAAAGTAAATTGATTCGACATCATAAAATCTAAAATATTAGGTAAAGGTTTG
>KK112695.1:1161553-1184103 GCA_000611955.2 Stegodyphus mimosarum | reverse complement strand
TTCCCAAAGAGTGCATTATAAAATCATCAAACTTGTTTGCTTTGCAAATATGCAAATAAACAACACCCCATCAACCGTCACCAGTAAGAAGTCAATTCATGAATGATAGACACATTCAAGAAAAAGGAGGCTTTAATTTTATCTCGGTGTTGAATGCTGTTTCGTGTTGATAAGGTTGACAATAACTATTTTCCATCTGGTTTTTCATCAAGAGTTATGCGGTAAAAAGTTTAGAGGGAATTCTTTTTTCATTTTAGCACGAATGGCGAGGTTGTTGTTTATAATGCATATAACATTTATTGAGAAGAAACAGCTGGTCGCCATGGTCACCGTTACTGTGTCATCTGCTTTTGCGCCTATAGACGAACTGCAGGCAAACAACCTTCAACAACAATCAGTTGTAAACAGATGGGCAGCATTGTATAAATTTTCGAGTTACATAATTAAAGAGACTTGCAATTAAGCAGGTACTCTGCTAAACAGAAAGATTTTTCAGATTGTTATTAGTTACGTATGCTGAATTCGGAATGTTAATGGAAATAAACACTTATATCATGTATTATTGTACACGCTGCACACAAGAATAGGACAGTTCTATATCTTCCGTTCTACTAGGCCGATTGACAAAATTTAACTTGCGCTTTTTATGTCTCGAAAGCATGATTTAGGATATATACAAGATTTATATATAGCATTGTTCTAACATAGATATTTTGGCATAAAATCGGACTTTTTCTGAAATGACATACCGATTTTTTTTTCATATTTCGATTCTAAGACACTAATAAATTTTGTAAAATTTAATGAGAACCTTACTGAGAAATTCAAAAATTTATCTTGGCCAATTTTCGTCAGTTCGTGCCAAGAATAATTCAAATAGCGAAATTCTTAATTTAAGGTAATTTCCCGTTTCCTGTGCCCCGTGCTGATAAAAGGATGCCGTAAAAATTCGTAAACAACATTTGGTGTTGTTATTGCTTAAAACAAAGATGCCAAATTTCAGAATGACCAATAGGTAAATACACTTATAGCTTAGGAAAATTTGAATAAAAAACTAAAGTATTTTACAGGTATGCTTATAAGTACAGGTATGCTTTGACTTTCAGACAATGGAAAAAATTTATAGTTTATAATTCAAAACTTATTAGCGAAATTTATAAATTTACTAAAAAATACAAATTTCAAAAATAAATCAGAAACTATCTGCGAGTTTTATTTGGAATGAACCTAAATTTCGAAATAATCACATGAGCTTTATATAAAGAAAGAGAGATTAATAAATATACACAAATACAATTAACATTGAGGAGTTAAATTTTGAGAGCTAATTTTTTAAAAACTGCTCATAAGATTTTTATCAAATTTGGCACTTTGACATAATTTGAGTCGTAGAATCGATCCAATTGCAATGTATTTATGTCAGCATTTTTTTAATCTTTGAAACGTTTTTAATATCATCATCATGAACATTAGCAGAACTCATGACAAACTTTTTTTTTATTATTTTTATGGAGCCGAGCTGCTTAATTTTGACCAAAGATTCACAAACAACTAGAAAATTGTGAACAAGTGCGTAGCTGTGCAGAAACCTTGAATTATCTTAATATAATTGAAAATCTTTCCTACAATTTCCTTCACTTAAATGCCACAAATAGTTTAAAAATATTCTTTACTAACAGTTTGACCAATTGGTAGGAATTTTGATGTAATTATTATTCATGTTACTGAGCCTCCTGCTTATGCAATTTCGTTAAAATGAAACGTATAAACTGATCAAAACATACTGGGGTAAGTTAAGAGGGAGTTCAAACTATAAATGGAGCAGAAAATAATTGATCAGCTTTAGTAAAATTAAAGCCCTGTATGTTGTTTTGGCATAATTACTGCATTCACTGAGCGTCAATAGACGCCAAAGAAATAGCTGAAGATTGTTGAAGTAGATTGTTTTTTCCGTAGCAGAGAGAAGGATTGATTGAAGTAGAGATTGTTTATTGTTGAAACAGAGATTGTTTGATCATAACAAGTTATAGACTGCCGGACATAGAAAATGCAACATCACGAAGATTCGGTAAATACACTGGTGTGCAAAAATTAAGGACGAAGTCGAAAAATTAGCATATCAGCTGAACGAAGAGGCAGAGCGGACAGAAAGACCAATCAGGAGATTAAGTAAGGTGATGTACGGTAGCACATGCGCAGATATGCAGGTAGACGTAATGGAGGAGTGTCTGAGTAGTATAAAGCATGTTGTCGGTGTAAGATCAGTATTTCTGGTAAAGAGATTGCACGCCGTATAGCAGTTAAAATCACACCGAGTTTCTGCCTCAGCGAGAAATGGCGAATAATCAATCTGTTAGACGACATCTGGATGCTTTTACCCGAGGTCGAATCATTGGGAAGTTGGAGGAAGGCCGCAGTGTGACAAGTGTGGCTACAGAGTTCGGAATTGCTCACAGCATCGTTTCACGACTTGGGAGACAATTTCAAACTACATGAACAGGTATTCGGGGGTTTAGTAGTGGTCGTCCACGAGGAACTACACCCACAGATGACCGGTATATTGCCTTACAGGCCAGAAGAAACAGGCGGCAGATAGCGGGAGAAATCGCTAGACACACGACACAGGCGACTGGACGACCGATATCGCGTTTTACCGTGGCCAGAAGACTGCACGGTGGTGGTCTGTTTGCACGACGCCCTGTACGGTGTGTACCTCTAACGCCTGCCCATCGGAGAAGGCGTTCTCTGTGGTGCCGGGAACACCGGAATTGGAGAGACAATGAATGGGGACGAGTACTCTTTACAGATGAGAGCAGATTTAGTCTGAGTTGCGATTCTAGACACATACACATCTGGACAGAGCGGGGAACACGCAATAACCCCTTCAACATCATCAAAAGGGACTGTTTTGGAGGTCGCGGAGTTCTCGTTCGAGCAGACATAATGCTTGGTAGCCGGACCGACCTTCATATCTCCCAAGGAGGTTCGTCACCTGGGACTGCTATTGTAACGAGGTTCTTCTTCCTTACATGCGTCTTTTCACAAGGGCTATGGGTCCTCAGTTCCTCTTCATGGACGACAACGCTCCACCTCATCGCACAGTTACTGTCGAAGAGCTGTTGGAGAGTGAAGATATTGAACACATGGATTGGTCGGCAAGGTCTCTGGATCTAAATCCCGTCAAGCATGTACGGAACTTACTAGGGAGACCCGTGGCAGCACGTAACTTATCGCCAGTAACGATTCCGAAACTGCGATTGGTGCTACAAGAGGAACGAGCAGCAGTGTCTCAACAGCTCATTAACAACCACATATCCAGCATGCACAAATGATGTGAAACCTGCCTAGCAGTCAGGGGAGATCATATCCCCTATTAAAGACCGGATGTTTCTTGCTGGACACCCATCACAGGGATGTTTCGGCCTTCAGTCGCATTGCGCTCCATGCTACTTTTTCAATAAAGCTTCTTTTTATCCCTCTGATTTCTCTTTTAGTAAGTGTTGCTTACATTACTCATGTCCTTACGTATTGGGGATCTTACGGTATTAAATGTGTTGATTTGGACAGCTTTTGTACAAAGTTATATTGAAAAAACAGTCTCGTCCTTAATTTTTGCACACCAGTGTATACAAATTTCGGGGAATATGTAGCGGAACAAGTCAAGCAGAGGATGAAAGATGCAAGTTGTTCATGTGATGTGATTCTAGCCCGAGATAAAAGACAAGTAAACGGAAAATGAACCAAAAGTCGCTACTCTGTGCTGCTTCAGCGTTCAAGAAGGCACGTGTGACTGAATACATGGCTGGAAGAAGATACCAGAGGTAGTTCTAGCAAACGGACTGTTTAACGAGGTGTCAAATTGTAGGCTTAGTTAAGGATGGTTGATCTTATAGATATATTACTACTGAAACGAAGTTGTATCCATTAGGCATAAAATATGGTCTAGATGAATCGATGAAGGAAATGTAAATAGTCGCGAATGATTAAGTCAATCTTATTACAGACCGCACAGACTGACGCATACTAAGGGAAGCGTGGCTGCCAAACAGTCGACTACTGTGGACATTTTGCGAAATGTGCAGGGAATGCTCCAATATCTGGGAGAACAGTTTCACGACATTTGGCTCAAAGCGGCCTGCACACAAGCTCCCCCCCCCTTTGCGAAGACTGCCATTAACGGCAAACCATCGACGAGAAAGACTGCAATGGTGTCGTCGACGTTTGGACATTTAAATGGCACAATATGCTCTTCAGCGACGAGTGTCGGTTTTGTTTGTCTTATGACAGTCACTGGTTAATATTTGAAGGCGTCGGGGAGAATAGAGCCAATGTACCTCTGTTGCTGAACTACCTCTGTTGCAATGTACTACTATTGCTGAACACCACACAGATCGTCAGCGTGGCATATTGATTTGGGATGCAATCAGTCATGAGAGTAGGTCACCCTTATTACTCCTCAGAGGCACACTGACGGCACGACGATAGGTTGATGAGTTGCTATAGCATGTTCTGCTACCTTTCCTTCAGAGACTGCAAAATGGTATTTTCCAGCAGCGCAATGCTACACCGCACATGGCATTCATTAGCCGATAAAGCCTTGCAGTATGTCCCATTGCCTCTTTGGCCTACGATGCCCCCTGATCTTTCGTTTATCAAACATATCCGGGATTTAATTTGTCGTTGTTGGTCTGCTTTGACCCAGCCGTGATCGAAGGACCGACTTTGGAGGAGTGTTCAACTCATCATTCCATCTCTCAAGACACTATCCACACATTAACTGAATCTGTACCTCGTAGGAACGCAGCTTGCATGGCCGTGAGGTATGGTCATATATCTTACTGATGCCCTGTATATTTCAGCACTGTATAAATTTATCTTTCTATAAATAACATCACTTTTACGTATGCATGTTCTGTATGTGCATCAATTGACATCCCATTCTACCCAATCTTTCATGGTGTTGCATTTTCTGCGTCGGGCAGTGTATCAAGTGCGTGCCACTGAATTTCCGACTGTATAAAACTTCATGCCACGAAATGTGGGATCTATACATAGAATTTATTTTGAACGCAGAAATTAAATAGCTGTTCAGGGAAGGAAATCTCGAATCGGATTTATGAGTTTCGGCATGAAATCAAGTTTTATTTAATAGATTGCAAATTTCAACTGAAAATCACTTCAGCGATTTCTTCAAGCTTAAGAAATCCATGTATATGGCAGTCATTTTAGTATACTGAAAGAAATGGATTTAAACTTCTAAGATACATCGGGCACATTTTTGATAAACATAATCAAGTACATGAACTAATAAAAATGGATTTTATGGATATATTTACTTAGAAATGTTAAGTCATAATGGAGACTTTTCGAATATTAAGCAATCTTTGGCAACACGTTGGTACATAAACAATAACACTTCCCAGGCAATTACATCAGAATCTACGTCAGAAATGGTGATCATACTGTTTTTTCATTCAAACATTTCAGTTTCAAAAATTCGAAAAAGTATTGAAGATCGAGCGTAAAGAATAATTTTGTACATTAAAAATGTTTTCGAACCGACTTTTATACTAAAGTCCATTTAATACCGGGTAAAGAATTCAAGGGAAACGAGTATCAGCTTTCAAGTCATATTTTTGTTGTGTCTAAAATATCTAAAGAATTCCTGTTTTCTTCGTAAATCAGATAGCTGCATAAAGGATTCATTTCAGAAAGAAAACACTTGTGAAATCTAAACCTTGACTTCTTTAAAACAGGATCTACTTCTTGAAATATCATGCAATAATTCCACAAACTTGCTTTCAAGCACAGAAGTCTTCTTAATTTTTAATAGCTGGTGCGAAATATGTAAATAGATATAGCTGAAAGTATTATCAAAAAATTATTTCTGTTGGACATATTTATAGAAAAAAGGTTTTTATCTAATTCTGAGCGAAAAGAGAAAAAAAAATATTAAAATATTTCATATAAGGCTTCTGCATGTACATTTCAATCACTAAACCAGGTACAGCAGAACAAGATGCTATGAGAAGCGCTAAATAAATCTGATTTTTCATGACAGCTGTTGTAATAAACATTTTATTGTGAAAAAAAATCTTGGCAATTTTTGTGAATCCTACTTGAGATTGTAATAATTTGTATAGAGCAAAATAAATTGTTTGCTTATTTGAAAATATTTTAATACCCAGTGTTAAACAGAAATATAAAATTAATATCCTAGTCACTCGCTTATAGCCATATGGACGATGTTTAGATGAAGTTAGAATACGCTAAACGCTGTTTAATGCCTTGTGTAATACTATGTGGTGCACAAGGAATTTAAAATTTTCATTTCTGTTTAGTGATTTTAATATTGCAAACCACGAATATGTCAGCGGGGCGTATCGCTTTATCAACTCAATTTCTTTCAAGAAAAGAGGAAACGAAAAGAGGAAAAAAAGAAGAAAATGCTACGATAAATGAACTAGAAACATATACAATTCTTAACAGCTAATTAATATTTGTAAAGTAATAATTTTATGTGAGTATATATAATTATAAACTTAAAGTGTAAACTTCACAGCTTTTGCGTACCTATCAAAAATAGTCTTGTAATCCAAGCTTTTCGAATCACTGCTGTAATAATTAATTACTAGTAAACCCGCATGGAAGAAAAATTAACAATTTTATGTCTCGTGCAGGTGCAAAATTTGCCAGAACACGTGAATAATTTAACAGAGAACACGCGTTTGGCAACATGATGTGATAGAACTCGCGTATTTGAAAAGATTTCACTCTAACATCTATCGATGTTTACCTAATCGTTTAACCTCGCGACTTACATACATATAGCCTTTCTTAAATGAAAGGGATGATTCTCAGAAGAGAAAATAATGTATTAATAAATCAATAATATTGTTGCGTTATACGGGTTCGTGGATTTGAGAGTATCCGATGAAAACACGATGCAGAACAACAGAAAGCACAATTTATTTACGAGAATCACTATTTACAGCACAGTTCCAAAATTACCTTTAAAAGCGTCGAAAATCTACAATAAATACGCTGAAACCATCAGCAACACAGCTTCAGGCTGTAACTGTAAAGGTAGCTTCACGGCAACACTAAACTTATAATAAACACTGTGGAACAATCACCAATACACTGTCAAGCTATAAAGGTAGCTTCGCGGCAAAGCACTATCTCGATCGCTTTCCGTTCACAAAACTCTCGCGTAGCTTAGCACTCACAGTAAGCAGCTATTCTCAGAATTCTCACAATCTTAATCACACTTATCACACTCTAGCAATCTGCCTGCTCTCAGAAACGCAAGGGTTTATATAGCTTTTCTTTAAGTTCCATACGTTTCGAGAAATATCTCGACAGGAAGTTATTCTAGAAGCTTCCCGATTGGACCATGGGATATCGCCAATTTGGTCGCCAAATGGGCGATAAAGTCGCCAATCTGGCAACCCTACCATACACTATTTTATGGCAACCCTAGTGCTATGCCGGAAAGCTTACATACAGGCGCAACCGCCGAATTTTTCGCAACAATATATAAACATATATCGCTATTAACAATTACTTCATGCCGCCCAACAAGGGTAGTGTTAAGCGACGCTAACTGCCGTACCGAAGTGTCCGGGTCTCGAATCCCGGAGAAGGCGTGGATGTTTGTTATTGTATAGCGTCTGTACGCATGGAGGCACTCTAAATACGAGGTGAGTCTAAAGTCCTCTCGGGAAATTGATGGTAGGGAATGAGGTTACAATGGTTTACAATTACAATGGTTACAATTACAATGGTTCTTTAATCCTGATACTGTGAAGGTTAATGTTCTATAGTGGATATTATAGTATTGTCGGATTTTACTTTATCTTGTCTCGAAACATTTTGACATTGTCAGACACTGTCATTTTAATTTTCGACTTCAATAGACGCTCTTGTGATTTAATTTTAATTTTATGGGTTTTTCTGTCATACTGTATTGGGAAATTTAGTTGAATTATTATACTCGTATTTATAAATGCTAATGTACAGTTTATATTGTTAATTTTGTTTATACGTTAATATTAGTCTTATGGGTCTTACTGTCATACTGTTTTAAGAATTGTATTATAATTAGTTGAATTAATATACTTGTATTTAGAAATGCTTTTATTACTTGTATATTACGGTTGCATTTAAAAGTTTGTATTAGCTTCGGTACTTGAATCCTGTAAGATAACACATAATGTAAATTTGTAAATTCGGTACACAATTCTATCTTGTTTCATATTTCAGATTCTATTGTTATGCACTGTGAATTGGTAATTGTATTAGATTTCTACAGCATTTTTAGATTTAACTTTGGTTGTAGATTGCCTCTGTTAAAGCTATCATTGCCTAGAAGGTTTTGATCAAAATCTTACATGAAATATGGAAATTAGTTAAATCAGTATACCTGTTTTTACAACTGTTATTGTATGGTCATCTTGCCAATTTCGTTTATATTTTGCAATGACTTGGTAAGTTTCTACAGCTAAGATTGAAGTACATATACCGTTGTTGTATGTTTTGATTTGAAAATTATATAATCAATTATAATCAGTCTCACATTTCTGAACGCTCTGTTTTGCATTGTGATTTAGTAATAGTATTACATATTGTAATTTTCGATATAACTCTGATTGTAATTTATAATTTTGAGGTTCTTTTAATATGAATGTTGATTTTTAGAAGTTGAAGTATTTGACTTTATTAACATATTTCTTTGACTGTGTTATTAATTTTGAAAAGTGTATTTGTAGTAACAATTGTATAATAGACTCATATCTATGTCTTGGAAGGCCTTGTTTGCCAATGTATCTTTTGCTTTGAACAATAAATGCTTGGAGGCAGAGCAGGGCTAAAGAAAAAGAGGAGGAGGAGGAGCCCTGGAGGCAGACGATTTAGTCAGCCAGGAAATGGAGCCTCTGTTCTCTGGTACACCTGGTAGGGAATGAGGGGTATGAAACCCTCGGACCCGTGCCCCCCGGACTGCTCTCCATCAAAACTGCGGGGAGGAGCTGAACAAAGTCGTACTGTCACTTGTATGGTTCTCAAAGCTCTTGCTAACGACAGGTTCAGTCTTGCACTCTTTGCCACGATGAATTTCGTGGTCTTGTTCTTATGTTACTGTCAGACAAGTGAGATAAGTCAGAACAACAACAATTAATTCATTTGTAATTACAGTAATATACATAATTATGCGATAAAAAAATTTAACTTCAAAACTATTCGTGACCCATGAATAGTTGCATTGTAATCCCAAGGGTCTCAGCCCAAGCTTTGAGAACCCATTCTGCTATGGCATAACTCTTTAAGAGGCATTTACTATTGTTTACGTGCCCCATAAATTAAACATATCACTCGCGAATCATTCTGGTGATAATTTAATTTACTTAGTTATAAATCGGTGAATATTGTTTCCGCAGTTTTTCTTTTAATGAAAATTGATCGGAAAGGATCCATCATCCTATCAGAAGCGTTTAAGGTCAGTCACGACATCGCATGGAAACTTTTTGCCAAAGCAACTCAAATGTCGATCGATTATCCAACGGCCCAAAAGCAGACTGTTTGCGAAAGCAAAAAGGATAAAAAATATTGCACCTCACTTTTGTATTCTCGACGCTGTAATTCAGTTTGGGTTTGTCAATCAATGTGAGGAGAGTGAGATGTATGTGTGAGTCACTGTTTCCCTTCTTTGAAATTCACTAGCACGGCACAGCTACTCCCAGGCAGTTACACTTCGCTATCACAACAATTTTCGGATCTATTTGCAGAATAAAAAATACGCATGGGGAAACGCATTGCATCTTAGAAATGTTTTGCTTCTCATAGACAGGTAGGATATTATTTTACATACGAATGCATTATAGCTTTTGTAGAACTTCAGCTTACAAAAACACTTTGACACTCGCACAGGTTCACTGATGATAATGCTTCAAACTAATCTTGAATGTAATGTAATTTGGTATAAATATTATTCTTCGAATTTCCTTTTCACAAAAGAGAAAATAATCTAACAGGATGTTAAGACGTTATCTTTGAAAGGTAAGATCTTAGAATAAGGTTAAGCGTGACGAAATTTGTTAAAAAGATTAACCTTTGATTTGCGTTTTCACATTTATTAAGCAGGTGACAGTTTAGTGCCTTTAACATCAAAAACAATGAGGTCGAAAGTATCGTATGTTTTATCAAATGTAAGACAATAATATAGAGGACTTTTTTGACATATATTATATCGCTGAGCCTTAAGCTTATTCCGACTAGTATAAATTTCTTTAAGAATTAATAGTTAGCAAAATATTCACAAAATGTAATTTTATAATGCAGACGTTTCTTTGAAACATGAAATTAAAGTTCTTGCTTTCTTGTATTTTTTGCCTAGGAAGACGAATTTTTTTGTTTTCTTTTTGTGATTTTTGTGTCTTGCCAAAAATTAAATGTATTAAATGTATTCTCGACAAAAATTATTCATGTCTTACGAGGCGATTCAGTAAAATAAAGGTAGAGCGACATTTCGAAAAGTTAAATATTTTTTATTTCCTTGAACGAAGTAAAGCAAGTATTGTAATCGCGAAAAATTGTCGGCATCATATATCAACGGAAATATACATTTTGAGCTTTCTCGAATCCATCCATTTTCACTATTTTTTGGCATGGCGTCTATATGCATGTACAGAACAAAGGATTCTTTTTTCCGAACCATATTGCAAAATGGATTTTTTTCGTGACATCTGTAAGTATGTATATAAGTATGTACCTCGCATCACTCAAAATCGGTTAATCTTAGAATGTTGCAATTTTGTATATAGGACTACTATAACATCTAGTGGTGCATCGCCCTTCTTTATTACAGTCGGCAATACTAAAAGTATACATATATATACAGATCCAACTTACCCGGCTTAAAAGTCCTTTACCCGGCCTTTGTTTTCGCATCGTTAGTTCGAAGTCGATTTACGGTTACAGAAGTGTTTTAAATGACAAAAATTTTCCTGTTCTGGCAATGTCAAATTTAAAAAAAATTGATTTTGGACAATTAATAAAATCTAACTTTTAATACGTTCTCAAGTTTCCTGTACTTATATTTGGGAATGTTTTATACTCGTTATGAAAAATAAAGTAATGAGAAGTTTGATTCCGATACGACAAAAATTAACCGGGATATTTGATTTCAAAATTTACAATTTTGATGTCAATTTCAGAAGTTTAAATGAAATGCAGCAAAAAATGTGTAAAATTTAATAGGCCTACAAGGAAGTTATGTGGTGTTTGTTCACAATAGAGTTTTTAATTAAATATGTATACAAGTCTCCATGCGCAGCTAATTTAAGTGACGTAATATCATATCAAATTATTTTCCCTGTCATTTGGATTTAATTTTCTGAATACCTCACTTTAATCATAAAATTTTGTTTTATTTTTAGTTTCTGAGGACTTAATTTTTCAACTATTAGGCGTATCGTAATTTCCTAACCTGTTTAATCCTGTTTTAAGTCTTAAGTTGAAGTTTAAATACCAATATCATATAATAGTTACTTTTCAGTTTTATAAGTTTAATGTTCTATATTTTTATGCTTGTTCAAATATATCCTTTTTATGCTATATTTTTTCAACTTTTTGAAATTTCAATGGTAAACTTTTCATGTGATAAACTCTAATCTAAAGTTTTGAGATTGCATTTTTTGTAGAGGCAGAACTGATTATATAATGATTACATGTCTACTTTAAGATGTAACTCTAGTGAAGTAAATTCTAGCATCAGAAAAAAATGAATAACTAAAGAAGCGAAACAAAGCAGTTGGTAGAAATTTATTTTTCCGTAGAAGTTTTAATTAACCGAAATATATTTCTTCAAAAATTTAATACACCTTTGAGTGTTGAAAGCAAATGCAGCAATTTCAAATGAATGCGGTCATAAGAAACAAATAATTGCAAAATCATTTCATCCCACTAACAGTCTTAGAGAAAAAATACCTTATTCATTGTTATTGTCTTCAGGTTTTATAAAATCAAGTGTGCAATAAATTAGAGATTATGACAGTCGACAGTAGGAAAGATGTTTTTTATCTTCCTTTGGCTCCCCTTATTGGAATGATCACCATAAAAAATGTCAACACAAATATATAATTATCATTTATTTAATTAAAATTAAATAGTTAATACGCTATGAAAAGTAAAAACAAATATTAACACCTAAGAAAAACCAACTTACACCTAACAGACAAACATATATTTAAAAAAGCTTCTTTATCTGCAATTTTTGATGATTTAAAAACTGTTTTTTATCTTATCTATCAGTAAAAAATTCTAAAACTATTTCTGGGAGCTTTAAATTAAAAAAAAAATTATAGCTTCATAAAATTAATGTTTTTACTAATGCATTTTCAATCGAAAGGATTGCTAAACCGCTAAGTCTTACTTGGTTCATTGTTGATCGAAGATAACATTTAATCAACTTCAACTTTGAAAAAAGCTTCTCTCACGAAAGGCAGTTAAAATATACACAGTCTAAATGGTTTTAGTGCCAAATGTAAGTTAGGGACTGATTCTTGGAAGTCTATTTCCCCAGTAAACTTTAACATTTTCAACACAAACCACTTTTTTAGCTTCGTTCTTTTTATATTTCTACATAATGGTACATATACTTAGGTTTTTCTGAGGCTCCCCCCTCGCGCTCAGAGCGCCGGTTCACTCCTGATCGCATCGTGGTACTGACAAACATACTACGAGATAACATTTTTTTTTAATATGACGTCCTTCCCAGATAATATTGCTCGTACTTTTTCAAACTTCCATCAATTAAAATTTGCCAAAATCTTTCAAGTTAATAAATTTATACAGTGTTTGCTTTTTCTGTAGATGATGTGTAAATACACAGAACTTCACATTTTTGTGTGAAATCTCTGCCAAAAAAAAGCCACTAATAAAGAACATTGTTTCTACATTTATGTTTTCTATCTTGGATTTTCAGTACAGCAAGTTTTCTGCTCTATTTTTTTTACTTTGAACCTTTAGAGTTGAAAATTTCAGTACAAAAATGCGAATATGTTTCCCTCTGCAAGAACTTAAAAACTAAACAAGCCAGCTTTATGCACAACCAAAGCTTTGTAAGGTGTATAATTATTTTACAACAGTTATTTTTAACTAGCGGGCAAACCCGCCAGCTGAGTGGGCTGCGCCCCCCTTGTTCGCCGGGACGCCCGCTTGTTCGCCGGGATTTAAAAGTTGGACAGAACTACCAGTGTTCAGCCAGCCCGTTCGCCGTTCTGCTCGCTTTATTCCCTTATGCATCCAAGATACTGCACATGCGAGAAATCAGGAAAACACCCACGCGTTCGCCGGGATTCGAAAGTTGGACCTAACTACCAGTTTTCAGCGATTTTCTAGCTGGCAAGCATGCCAGTTGAGCGGGCTGCGCCCGCTTTATTAGCGTATGCATCCATATTCTCGTATGCATCCAGATTCACGTATGCACCTACAAGATACTGCATACACATTCCCCATGCGGAATTATTTTACAACAGTTATTTTTAATTTTGGAACCCTTTCCTTTCAATTCTTCTTTCCCACTTAGAACTCCCCACCAGAATGAGCTTTTAGAATCATGTTGAATGCAAACGAGTTAAAAGTAGTATTTAAAGGAAGTTCAACTAACTTCGATAGAGAGTGTTTAGGAGTCCTTAGTGGCGCATATTTGCCTTCTGGCTACTCCGTTCTTGAATCTGTTACACTCGGCCGTATTGTACGATAATCGTCGGTTAAGTTAAATTAAGGGCCAACTACGTTAGGTATTTGTGTCTAGCTTCGGCTAAGGCTATTTTAGTTAGTATTAGATTAGTTTCTTATTTTCTTATCCTGATTTAAAAGCCCGAGTGGAGGCTTTCTTGTAGGAAAGGGGGGTGACAAATAGGCTTCCGAGAAGAAGTCAACTGTTATTATTTATTTGAGTGAATAAGAGGGTATTCTACTCCTTCTCGAGTCTACGTTGTAAGTACTTGAACTCAATGATAAGTCGCTATTCAATTCACTAGGTTCCTCGACATTTTATCATAGACAAAGTAGCGAGGGCCATTACAACTTGCTCTACATTTCTCTGTATAGTATATAAGGTATTTCTCCCGCCTTCTTAGTATGTTTCGAGGTGTAATAGTCACCACACTCGGCGCGTATTCAAGAGGTCCGAGGTTCGAGTCCCGGCGAGAGCACTGTTTTTTTCCCACATCTTCAGCACCAAAATAACCTAATGTCTCTACAGTGGCTCCCGAACTAAAAAAAGATGGTGGATGATGATTCTCCACCACTTGGAGACTGGATCCGCTAATCTCCAGTGGCCCTTTAAAAGAGGGAGTATATAAGGTATTTCTCCCGCTTTCTTAGTGTGCCTTCGCTTCGTAATTGTCGTATATTCAGCGAGTATTTGAGACGTTCGAGGTTCGAGTCCCGGCGAGTACCTTGCTCATTTTTCCCGTCTCTCAGCTTCAAAAAATCCTAATGACTCTACAAGTAAATACGTAGAGTGATTTGTGGCAACTATTACTAAAGCTGGCAAATGATGTTCATATATTCTTGTATAATATATCAAGCACTTTGATAACAGAAGAAAAGAGAAGAAAATCATGATAGAAAAGAAATAAATTACAAAGCTTACTAATAGAGTTTAAATTAAAAATTGTAGAGAAAGTGGCTTCAAATCATATGATTGTCGATGTCATTCGTTCATTAAAGGACGAATATTTAATAGCTATTAAAAGCGGATTATTCGACTTAGTAAGAAAACAAATAATCATCAGCAAAAAAAGAAGAAATTTTTATAACATTCGGACTTCTGAGCTGTAACATGTGTAGAGCATAGTAGTAAGCCAAATGTTTCTTTAATAAAAAGTTTAATACGCTTAGTCGAAAAAGAAACAAGCCAAATGCAGCAATTTTAAATTAATGTGGTTATAAGAGATAAATCCTTGCAGAAGCTTTTCATCCCGTTTACGATTTAAAGTTTGAATGACCACCACTCTAATTTGTACAAACTTCGAGTTTCCGATTTTTCCAACTTACGATTCCTTTATTGGTGTATGTATTTGTTTTGTTCTAAAACTTCATAATTACAATACAGTTCTACAAAAACTTCACAAATTTCGTTAATGTATTGGGTTAAAAAGTAATTATTTTCAAATGATGAAGTTTTTTGTTAACCATCACAAAGGAAAAAATACCTTTTCGTTGTTATTCTCTCCAATTTCGATAAATTCAAATTTGTGATAAATTAAAGGTTATGACAATCGACAACAGATAAAATATTTCCTTTTATCTTTAATATTATAAAAACGAGTCATTCATTTTATCTGTACATTTTTACAATATTTTATAACAAATGTAATTTTATGGCATAATTGTCATAGTTAAAATTCTTTTCCAATGACATATGAAAGATTTGGTTGGGAAATGTCTGTTATATGCTTCTTCTCATTATATAATGCATATACAGTGGCTGTATGCGTGTAAGTATGCGTGTATATAAACATATAACCAAGACTTTAGAAACTTCAAAATTAAAATTATTAATTATTATTAAAAATCGCATAACAAAATTAATTAAATAATCAAAAGATTATAATTAAATCCCAGATGATGGTCATCTATCTGAACATTGATTTATATTCTTCTCTTAAATAATAGGCCACTATTTCTGATTACTCTTTTGATTGTATACAGAGTTTGTCCGGAAAGTGATAGAACTAAATTTTTGTATGAAAACTTATTCACAATTTTGACACACTGACTAAACAGTTTTCAAAATATGCCCCTTCTGCATCAACATAGCTTTTCCAGCGACTCTGTCGATCCTCTGAAGGCTCCTTGGAACGCAGAAACTAGAATGCTGTTTAGCTCCGTCGTTACAGCAGCACCCCTAGATATTTCTGGATAAATTGTATTCTATAATTTAGTGCATCTTAAGAGCATTGTATTTTAGTAGTTTCATTCGACAGTAACGATGCAATGATAATTTTCTTTTTCATTTGCTGTATAAGGTATATCTCCCACATTCTTAGCGTGCCTTCGTGGTCTAGTGGTCAGCACACTGAGCCGGTATTTCAGAGGTCCGTGGTTCGATCCCCGGCGAAGGCAGTGCATATTTTTCATCGTTCCTGCTCCCAAAAAAAAAACCTAATGACTCTACAGTGGCGCCCGAACTAAAAGGGTTGTGGATGATGACTCTCCACACCCAGGATTTGGCGACTAGGTCCCCTAAAACCCTAGTCGCCCTTTAAAAAGGGGAGTATATAAGGTATTCTCACATCATTCGTGGTGTAGTGATCAGCACACTGAGCCGGTATTTCAGAGGTCCGTGGTTCGATCCCCGGCGAAGGCAGTGCATATTTTTCATCGTTCCTGCTCCCAAAAAAAAACCTAATGACTCTACAGCTGTATTCAATATACCAGTTTAGAAATTATTACATTTGCATTTCACATAATACTATTAAGTCATGTTATAAAATTTACCAATATAAAACATAGGTTTGCTATTTATATCTATATCAGACCTATATCAGAGGTTCGCTATTCGCTATTTAGAATGCAAAATAATGTATAATTGTCTCTGTGCAATTAATGTCTCATAATTATGAAAACTTGTTTAAATCGTTGCAAGCTTAGTGTTATTTTTTGAAATATGAATATTTATTATTATTATTATTATTATTAATCGGCAACATTTGTCAAAAATAAGATATATTATTTATACTTATCAAAGATGTTTATTTGTCAAAGCATAAATCGTGGTAAGTATAATTACTACGAGCCTTGACTAACAAACAACTTTGATTAATTATATTTGTCTTCAATTAATATGTTGCTACATGATTCCAGATAAAATAGCCTTCTAATTTAAATGAGTTAAGATTTATATTTCTTTTTTTAGGAGCTGTACGTATAGCCTGCCTTCATGTCTTGAATTGTCTTTTTGTTTAATTATTGCGTACAAATTTAATTCCGATTCATTAAGTGTGAAGTTTCTTTCGTTGACAAAAGTTTCTCAGTGATTAAATTTAGTAAAGTCAGTAATGATAACTTAATGGAATTAAAAATTCTACTTATTCATACCAAAAACATTCTAAAAATAAAAATCTCAGTTCTACACATTCTAATGAAAACAAGGTATTTTCCAGAAATGATGATAATTAAATATGAAAATTTAAGTTAATTTATTTATAAGCCTATTAAATGGATTTACGCATCCTTAATGTTAGCGAGAACGAAAGTATCCCTACTGCAATGACACCACGAACTGCGAGCCGAGGCCTTGAGTTCTAGGGGGTGTTGGTTAGACTCTTGAAATTGTCCGTTACGGAGTGGTGGTGCCCAAGCTTTGGTGGTGCCTTCATGACCCTTTTTCAGTCGGGGGACGAGGAAAAAGGAGCGACATCTGGATTGTAGGTTGGCTGTAGAAGCTGTGTGATGCCATGTTTGGTCAGAAAGTGCATGACAACAAAGGCGGTGTGATTCGGCGCATTGTCGTGATGGAGCCTCTATGATCCAGCGACTGGTGGATGAAAGCGGGCGACTCGCTTTCTGAGTCTTTCAAGTACAGGTACAGCTCAGATGTCGTTCCTTTAGACCTCTTTCTGTTCCTTCAACCGAAAAGGGTCGTGAAAGGACTGCATTCAAGCCATTCAAGATGCCATAACGAGGGAGCTGAAGAGCATTCCAGTTTCCGCGTTCCAGGGAGCCTTCGTTGATTGGCAGAGTCTCTGGAAACTCTGTGTTGATGCAGAAGGGACACATTAAGTCGTTATGTCAAAAATGTGAATAATGTTTTTAAAACATTCAGTCCCACTACTTTCCGGACAAACACTGTATACACTGACCAAAAATGAAATCCCAACGTCAAGAAATCAGTCCAGAAAAATGAAATATCGGCAAAGCATTTGTCCTATGTAACATATTTATTTCATTGATGTTTCAAGATCACAGGTTAAGAAGCGCCATTTTAAATGTAAAATGGTGGTACATTAATAACCGTTTCAGTCTTCGCGAAGTTGAATGCAAACATGCAAACGCGCACGCATTGTGTCTTAAAGGTTCCGCATGTCATTTTGTGGAATGGAATTCTATGCTTGTTCCATGCCTGTTTGTGGGATGCATGTCTATGCACTTGGTTAGACAAATCAGCAACGGTCCGTGCTGGTTGTGGAAGACGCTAGATTTGTCTTCCAATTATGTCCGGTACTTGATCGATGGTAGAAAGATGGGTGATCTTGCAGACTAAAGCAATAATATGTGGACTCTCTGTAGAGTACTTTAGGCGATAGCAGCAGTACGGGCACAGGCCTTATCCTACTGGAAAATTTTCCCTGGAATATTGCTCAAGAATAGCCGCACAACCGGTTAGTTAGTTAGAATATGGCGCAGCCTAGCCCGACTAATGAACGTAAATTGCAGATATTGCAATGATCTGCACCTGAGATAACATTAGGCGAACATAGAAGACAAGAGGATAGAAATTAAATAAAGCTAGCAAAAAAGTATGGTATGAAATAAAACAAATTAGAAGGAAAAAATGTAATTACAAGCACATATCACAAGCACACGCACACATACACAACACACAAAAAATAGGGAAAGTCCACTGCTTTTGAAGTCTGGTCCTATCCATATTGCTGTTTATAGTTTTCATAACGTCCTGTACGATTTTTATATTTCTTTTGGAGTAAGAATAATGTTCACTGGTAATTTTTATATATTCGCTGAGACTAGTAGTTAATTCACATGATTCCAGAAAATGAATATTATCACCTACTACACTGCACATTTTACAGAATGACTTGTGCTGGACACCAAATCTTGATAAATATTGTGGAAAGTGTGCACGACTTGTAACAAGTTGACTGAAGTCGATATCATGCATAACTTTCATTTTCTTTTTCACTTTTGAGAGGCGTAAGAGATCTTTATTTCTATTAGGCAGCCCAACCGATTCTATCACCAATATAATGTAAATATTTGCTGTCGAGGTTGTAGAGTCATTAGGTTATTTCGAAGCAGGAGTCATGAAAAATGAGCAATGGTCTCGCCGAGACTCGAACCCCGGACCTCTCGAATGCGCGTCAAGCATGCTGACCACTACACCACGAAGGCATGCGAAAAAGGCGGGAGAAATGCCTTATAAGGTATGTGGGATAACGATGCGAATGCTATTGCTTCATAGGAATTGCTTCTAAGGCCATAACTCCTGGTGTAAGTTCTGTGCGTCTACATAGCAAACAGCTTGGTTCCAGGTGCTTACATTCCACCTTTTAACCTATATCCATCACTAACACCAAGACTTATGGCTCTCATCTGAGAACACAACAGATGTCCACTTCTCCACTCCGAGCTCTAACATTGCACCACAGAAGTCACAGGTAATTGTAATTTGGAGTTATGGCCACTACTGAGCGTCTGGCTCGAGGTGACGCTCAAGTAATTGATTTTTCACAGTTCACTGTGTCTCCCTGGTGCCAATAAGAGCTCGAAAATTTACTGCAGATGCAGTACCAGAGAAATGTGGTGAATGCGGCAGTCTCCCCTTTGAGTGGTAACACGGCCGGACCTCGGACTTCTTGAGACAGTATCTTTCAATGACTATTGCTTACAACACGCATGTACAGTGGATACACCTTTTCCAAATCTTCCTATAATATGGCTAGAGGAAAAGCCACTTTGTTGTAGCCCTCATATACCCATTAATAGTAATTTTGATTTGTATTGGTTAATTTTAGTTTATTAGTCCAAAGGGGCTTTGTCCCTGAAGGACTATTGTTTACGTTTTGCGATTTTGCGTTGATTCATTATAAACGGCTGTGTCACTTTTCAAATTGTTGCCACCAAATGTTATTGCCCTGTATTATGTTTAAAGAAATTAAATAATGAAGAATCTACATAAATGTATATATATATATATATGTATATTTGTATGAAATATATATATATATGTATGAAATATATATATATATATATTTCTCTAAATGTGATAAAACAACGGTATCTAGAGCCATCGAATTTTGAATAACGTACGTTTCCAACCGAATATGCGCATCTGGAAGCCCAAATTTGGAATTTGTTTTATTATCTATTTCATATTTTGCAAAACATTAACAAATTTTCGATGAACAAACTCAACGATTTAAAAGCGAGCAATGGCAACATTCCACGGAGAAAAAAAAATCTTTTATCTCCAGCGCTCGGAATCGTATATCGGAAATTCTACAGATATGCTCATTTTAAAATTATTTTGCGATATTGCTGTTGAACTGAGTTCTATGGTTTAAGTGCCAAGAACATGACATTAAATAAATAAAGATAACACACAAAGCGTTAAATAAACGCCCCTTTGGACGTAATTTAAAATCTGAAAGCTTTCAAATTTTTATTTAGTATTATTATTTTTTTTTTACATTTTATTTACGAATTTCCATGAATCTAGTTATTTTACTTTATCTCTTTTTAAATAACAAATTAATTACTTTTGCAACATTTTGCAGGACATTTATATATTTTAATTAATTTTTATTCAGTTTTTGATCTGTAAGCTCCAAAGCTTTAAAATTCAATTTTTGAGCTCATTTTAAATTTTAGACAATATTAAGAGTTTAATTTAATCAGTTGACAACAGTTTATACCTTTATGTTAGAAGAGAACTACGCATAATTTTCAAGTTTTTCTTCTTTATTTTTATTTAATTATTTATTTATTTATTTAATATTTATTTTTATTTAAACTTTTTATTTAAATTTTTTTAAACTCTTTTCTGAGATGCTCAGATAGTGGTGGTCTCCCCTTTGAGTCTGTAAATTGAAGTTCACAGATTGCAAATTTTTACTTTTTTAATTAGTTTAAAAGAAGAGAATACACACTTATATCGTTACATCTTTCATATTAAACTGACATTTAAGAACCATTCTTATTTTTCCAGTCCTAAATCTATTTTTAATTATAACATATAACTTTATTCTTCTCATCTTCAATGTAGTTTTAAATGTCCAGAATTTAGAAGAAGGGTATGATTCATGCTATTACCGCTTTTAAATGCTAAGTGGCTGGCATTCTTAGTATACTTCCCATCGAAGTATATGTTCTTTATATAATTTCTTTTGATACAGCTTTATCAAGCATCTAATGACAGAGTAATAATTATATGGCTGTACTTGAAATAAAGTTAGAAATATGAAGAAGTTTTTGAATTCACAAATGTTTTTCTAAACCTTTGGCACAAATATGATGACTGTCCGGCTCTTCAACTGATTACAATTATATCAATTCTTCAAGCTAAATATAGTTTTATGTGCATAGATTTATCCCACACGCAAAACTTGAAAAACATAATAAATTACCGTTGGCTCTGCATGTCAATTTCAAGGTTTCTGTAATAAACATTAGTTACGCTGGCAACACAAATGATTGGGAAGAAAATACAAAATTAAGTTGAAAAAATTAATAAAAAAGCTTTTTTGAAGTGAACGTGTTTTGTAAACGACCATTGGGAGAGAAATATATTGCAAAGGGGGGGGGAAGTGGGGCATTGGAACACTGAGAAGTTTTGTTTCTACATGAAACGTTGTTGAACACATACTGTTTGTATTAGGACATTTTGCGTGTTTCGCTGTTATTTTTACTTCCCTTTTTAAATCAAATACAAAAGAAATTGCTGCAATGATTAGCACAAAATGTTAAATGTACGCATTTTTAGCTGAGTTATCGATATGTGAAGAAGAAAATTTGAACAGAGTTATGGGGAAAGATTTATGTTTAATTTACGTACCATTTGTTTGTTTTTAGTTCTGTAATTCTTTATTTAGATTTAGAAGAAGCAAAAATCTATATCAAAAATGAAATTTGCACTAAAAACACTAAGTTATTTTATTCTTTCTTAAGTAAATAAATAAAGTTTTTCAACTTCGAATTTATCCAAACCTAGTTTTACATACCTTTTTTCCAAAAACAGAAACATTAAACCGCAAATTTAAGTAATAATTTTGAAACAAGCTCAGAACCTGATAAATAGTATAATATTTTATTTCTTAAGTATATTCCTTTGGTATAATTCATGCGGTAATTTTAACTGCAATTTAGTTCTTTTGATTCCAATTTAATTGCTTGAATTTCGCTGTAGATATGCTAATATCTAACTTGCATTCTGGTAAAGGCTTGTGAAAGAAATGGAAGTTAAGATACAAGATAGAATTAACAAATGAATAAGTAACGTAATACTAAAATAATATAATAACAACAACGTAATACTAAGAAATGGTTTTTCATATACTTCCGTGTGATAAAAGAGTTAGCAAGAGCATAAAACGGGAGGTTAGGTTATTCAATTATGGCAAAGCACACGAGGGCTATCTGCCTAAGGGGATGGATGCCTTCGTGGAGGACTTTCTAAGGGAAACTGGCTTGTATACACGTTACACATGGGGAAAACCACGAAAACGCCCATGCAGCCAGTCCGTTCGCGGGATTCGAACCTCGGACCGAACTACCAGTGTTCAGCCAAAGAATATGTACTG
>KK112695.1:1128261-1158884 GCA_000611955.2 Stegodyphus mimosarum | reverse complement strand
ATATATATCCACTCTGTTACTCGGCTCAGTGAGCTCAGTTTCTTTATTCTTATACGTTTGTAAATTGTGCATTTTTTGCTTTACAAATGATTGAATTATGTTGTTCTTCTCTTTCGGTTAAGATTTTATGCCCTTAGTTAACCTGCATGCAATAATTGTGAAAATTATCAACAATTTAAAAGTTTTTTAAATGCGGTCAAGCCTAATTTTTGGTTATGACAGCGGACACATTTGTTTACATTTGAAGCTTAGCAGAATAGTGGATTTGTTGCCAATCTAGAGGAACTAAGCTTCGTAACAACAAAGTAACGTCTTCTTTTACTATTGCGAATTAAATTATGCTTGATTAGTTCTGGAATTATCATTTAAGTTATTAGTTGCTTTTTGCGTACAAATTGTAATTTTAATTGTAAAAATCGGTTTTTTTAATTGTTTTAACTGTACTTGATGTTTTATGGTTTTTTATATCTTTCAATTTTTAATGAAAATATTTTGAATTTTTATGTATTTTTGCCTTACCACGAAGTGAGAACTGAATTAATTAGTAGCGCATGCGCATTAGGTAATAGGCACTGAATCGCCTGTGAAATCGTCTGTGTTGAGCACCGAAGTGTGGCTATGGTAAATAAATATAGTGAACTTCAAAGAGTGCATTTATTCTCTTGTGGTTTATGCGCTATCGACGAAGTAGATTTAATTCAAAATTCGTTAACTGTTAATTCAATATGTTTAAACGAAATGCAGGAAAATTGCGTATAATTTAATATTCCATACAAGGAAGTCATGTGGTGTACACATCAGATTTTTTATTTAACTTTCATATTTCGAAATTTAGTTTCATTCCAATTCGCCCATTTTTTATGATTTATTTTTAAATATTGTATTTTTAAATAATTTTTATAAATTTTTCGAAAAAAAAATTTAATTGTAATTCATAAAATGTTTACCATCGTCTTAAAGCGGATGCAAAAAATTAGAGTTTTTTATTCACGATTTCCTAAGATATACGTAAATTTATGTATCTGCGTGTTTTGAAGTTTGGTATATTTGTTATAAGCGATAATAACGCCAAATATAGTTTGCGCACATTGTTAAAATTATTTGAAAGTATTATGACTTTTGATGAAAAAAAAGGAAAGGAAAATAGGTTGCTATAAATTAAGAAATTCGCCGAATGAATTATTCTTGACGCAAACAAAAAAAATATACGCCAAGATAAATTTTTCCATAATCTTTTCACCAAACATGACAAAATTTAATATCTAGGCATAATTTGAATCGTGGAATCGACATATGGAAAAAACCTGGTGTGTCATCTCAGAAAACGTCCGAAAAAATACCTATGTTATATTAATGCTATATATAAACCTAATCCTAAGTCGCGCTTAAGATACATGAAAAACGCAATTTGAATTTCGTCAATCGACCCAGTAGAACGGGAGATATAGAACTGCCCCATTCTTTTTTTTCCGCAGTGTAATTGATATACGGAGTGCACAGTACAGCGATCACGAACCTTCAGGAGAGATAGAGTACACTGTGCGGTAGAGACGACACAAAAGTCAAGAAAGGAAAGACGCGAACGGCGTGAGAAAATATGTTTATTATTCTGAGTACAACAAAAACAAAGAAAAAAACAACGTAAGGAGACAATAACCATCATTAAAGAAGGTTCGAAATTACAACCCGAACCATGATGCAGAAACCGTGCGTCTTCCATGCAATCTTCCATTCGTGTAGCAGATCTTCCCTGCACCAAAGAAATGAGGCCTGCATAATTGCAATGCATAATTTGAGTCGTAGAATTGAAATATGGAAAAAAAATTGTATGTAATTTCAGAAAAAGTCCAATCAGTTTGTCGATGATCAAAGATAATATGGCATGGTTCATCAGTTATCGAAAAAGCATGTTGCTGTAAAGAACGGAAATTGCAGATGGTTCTACGAATACCACTTAACCGTTGAAGTATGGAAACAGAAGGGCGCATCCAAAAGTTCCCAAACTAAATACGTAGAGAAAAAATGTACTGATCGCCTTTGAAATAGTCAGCTTGTGCAGCATTGCATCAGTTTCCAGCATTCCTACATCAATGGAATGTAATCTCGAAGTCGTTTTGCATGAACGAGTCCATTATCTTTTGCGAGTCACCCTAGATCTCATCACTAGTGATGGTCCTGGACGTGATGACTGGGTTATCCGCGATACACACGCGTGGATCTTGATATGCTGTCAGGCAATGCTTCTTCTGTTTAAGGTTCAGGGTTTAGAGAGCAACGAAGTACGTTCTGTCCTAACTTTTCAGTTCCGCCATCTTGCCAATGAAGAGCTTCTTTTACAGCTAAATGTTGGCTATGAAAGCTGACTGAAACATCTTGCAAGCATTTTTAGTGTTTTAGAATATCGAATATTTGAAAAACTTTCGGTACCATGAAGATGAAGCTAACGCATCAGTCCTTTTTTATTTAGCACACATAATTACATAAAATGATATTGTCTTTGCTGATGATCTGCTCAGTTTAACTCAAAATTTCACATTGGTAAGTTGTTCCATCTTTCTACATATGGAGTAATCGCGCACGTAATCTCAGAAAAACAATTATAACAATCTCCGACGTTAATATAGCATAGTTTCTTGGGAATCATAATTATCAAGATAACTGTGAGAATCACAGTTATTCCCTCAGTACAGATTCTCACAGTTATCAAGATAACTGTGATCGCAACACTTAGCTGCCATTTGTCAGGGCACTATAGTGCTAGTTTGGAAACTTTTCGATATACTATTGTATCTTCTGAGATATTTTATTAAGACAGCCCTGTTTCTGAAGCATGGTAAAGCTCTAACGATTTACTGTCTTCTTCGGGATCGAAGTGTATGAAATGAGTGAGAAAATGCCTACAAAGTTTTCCATATGGCTTCGTACTTATGGGTAGATACTGCTACAATTGGATACACACGCTTAGCAGGGTAAAATTACTATAAAAATAATTCAACCTAGTGTTGTAACAATATTTTAATGTCTTTATGCAAGACTATCTGTCTTCGTGCAAAGATGTCAGCAAGATTGTTATTCATCATAACGAAGCTTCATATCTCCTACCATTTGTGTCCAGCATACGGGTCTACGTAAGTTCTGCAGTGAATTTTATCCCAATTTTCGATTTACCAGGAAAAGCATTTAATGCTTGCGATGAACTTCTGCTGTTTTGTAATGTTGAAATTGGTTTGAATATTGCAATCTATTGAAAGAGCTGTTGGCAGTGAGAAGTGAGGAAGACTCGATCTTTTGGCTCTGCAGCAGACCTTGTTACAACAGAAACAGAAATGCAGCACGACAGTCTGAAACTAGGACTTGTAGGCAGAATACACTCGATCCAAGACCATGGCTTATATGAGATTTAGTAACGCTCAGTTTTTTGCTTTTAATATTGTAATTGTTAACCGACCTTTTCTACTGTCTTCCATATACTCTGCTTGTCTCTATGCGCTCTGAATTTATGTGCTACAAATATTTAATACTTTTCAGACGTTATGTGCCTCTTCTCTCAATGTTTTCCTGAAATTTTCAATCAGAATCAAGAATCTATTAGTATCTATAAAGGCAATTAGCAGTGCATATAGCTCTCTGCGGGACTGTGGTTATTTTCGCATAAGCATTATTGACAGCTATTGCTACGAGCTTTTATTACTTTTACCATGGGTATTGTGGGGTTGCCAGATGCATTCTAGAATTGAGCAGAGCTTAAATAAAGTAATTTCAGTCATGTTTTACATTTTGCTCATTTTTATAGTTTATTTTTTTTTTCTTACCAGAATTTTTGCAAATGGCATCTGACGGAAGTTGCATACCTTCTACTATGCCTGAAACATACACAACGGAAAATGAAGCTCAAATTAGAAATTCTGGAGTAATTTGCTGTAAGAAACCAAAAAACAAGCTGATGAAGCGTCTTCGAAGTATTTTACTTTACGGTAAGTATTTGTAATCTTAGTCAGAATACTTTAAACATTTTAACTTAGTTAGGAATACGATTTTTTGTTTCTATCTAAGTAATAGATAAAATTAATAAATTATTCCGAAATATTTCATTTAATGGCATATAGGGGAAGAAAAACATGACAAATTCAGTGAGGAAAAATCCAGGATGTTTTGCAATACTGAAACTTTAAAAGCTCCATTTGTTCCTAGAAATGTATTGCATTCATTTGAGATCAGTACACAATGAGTGCCAAAACTATAGACTAACTAATACAGATACTAATTTACTTGTTGATTTTTAAATATTATGATTATCTTAGAAAATATTCGTAAGAAAGAACTTGTATACTAAGGAATATTTTATACTAAAAAATTTTTAAATGTATCATTATTTTTAAAATCAATATTGCAAAATGCAATTACTATGTACAAGTTGTAAGATCTGTCTCTGTTATTCCAAATAAACTAAATTAGATCCTACAATTAAGCTGGTGAATTCTCGCACAGGCGTGAATGAATTACCAGCACAGAAGAAGGATGAAAATAACTCTTTATTAATTCAGAATGAGAACAGAAAGACATGATCTTCGTGCTTTACAAAAACACCTTCAACTAGCGATAAAATCTAAAACATGGAATATAAATCAATTCAAATCTAAAATATAATAGTCCTGGAATAGCACGTTAAGTTATTGTCTAACAGGTTAACAAAAACCTAACAGACATGACGATAATCCGAAATTGCCTAGAGGCTTACCAGCGTAACAGCGAGATAGCAACGAAACGTACGTTGGCTAGCGAAAATACACTCTGAATAACTCAGAGATTCGGCCTTTTAAATACTTACTTCCCTTAACTTTAAAATTTACATCCTGGCGAGAAAATGCTAGGGGAAGTTGAGGAGTTCAGGAAAGGTATCAAACTTAAAATAAATTTGTTATGAAAAATAAGGGAAACCCTACAATATTAAGCATTATTCTTTTTTTTAAAATTCATCAATGTTCAAAACGAATCATGTAACATGAAATATGATTCAATCAATTTCCAGTTATAAAGTTTTAAAGTTTTTATCATCACGATTGTATCTTCTCAATCAATCAGATGTGACTCTCATAACTCACACGCATTCCAATTCCAAAACAAACAAGAACCCCCTAGCAGATTTCTATCCCAGTAAACCTTTTAAACATCTCCCTAATAACCACCACTATAATGTTTTACACAACATGATTTTACTGCATGTAGATCTGTAGTTATTTATGAGTAAAGACAAGATGCGAAACCTGATACTTTTGAAAAGATCACAGTAAGCAAAGTTGAGAATTCTTCACTTTGTCTTCGATGAAAGCAATTCAAGGAACTTTAAATTATAAAGATTAATCGTCTAGATACTTGTTTAATGTTCCTAAGCTATAGACGACTTATTGTAATTTTCCTTAAACATAAAGTTCGTAGCACTAACACATCAAAAGTTAAATTCAGAATGGAAGTTTATTTACTACAAATTTGTGCTTGGAAATAAAAATTTTAAATTTAAATTCTGGAAATAGAAGTTGAACATGAAAAAATAAACAGCAAATTAAGTACGAGGTAGTCTGGCTCCTTATGCGTGATAGTAATTTTTTGCTAATCTAATTCTGCTCCTAACTAACAGCAATAAATGTCAGCAAAAACCACAAGGCATTCGCAGAAACCAACATGGCCGGAGGGCAGAAACAAGAGATCAGCATTGCTGGTAGCTTCGACAAACTGTCTTTTTTAACTTTTGATCACTACTTAAATCTCACCGAAATTACAATTCTGGTGGAGCTGGTGGAAGGAATTGAAGTTACGGGAAAGCATTAATAAAAAAATAACATGTTGATTAAAATAAATCTTATAACATCTATTAAAATTATTTTTGTACTTTGTTCATTTAGTTAAAATGAAAATAAATAGCTTAATAATTAACGGAATAATGAAAAGTATAAAATATTTACTTCAAATCGCTTAAGTATCTTATCGGGGCTTAAGAAAATGGGTTAAAACATACATTTAGTCCAAAAATGGGTTCTGAGGGTAGGAGGAAAGGAGAGAGATATAGCTAAGCGACAGAAGTCAGACAAGACCTAGGGCATAATGAAAAACATAGGCCTCAGTAACAGATGTATGACTCCGATGCAAGTTGTGCTCCGTGCCTTTATGCTCAATACGAGGTCATTCGACGAGCTCTTGAAGCATTATAATTTGATCGGAGGAACGGAATTGGAACTGGCTATTGGAGATTTGCTATCTTGAGAATGTCCTACTATGTTCGATTGGACTTTGGACCGAACTAATCGATGCGGTGAATATCTTCACTCTTCAATAGCTCAGCGATAGCTGGGCATAATGTCGACAGCTGAGTATAATGTGGAACGCTCCGCGACAGCTGCTGTGTTCATTGTTGTTGTCCGCGAAAGAAAGTTTTAGAGACCACAACACTCCACAAAAAAAGCAAGTGAAGAGCTTCGGTACAACAGTAATCACCAGTAATTGAATCTCTTTGAAGGTTGTGGAGTACCATATAGCCATCAGGTATGTTATTTCTTCTTTAATGAGAACTATGCCTTCTCCAATTATTTGTCTTTTGACGATGCTAGAGAGGTTAGGGTGTGCTTCTTGCTACTTCAGATATTTAAACGTCAGAAAGTGGTGGTGAAACTGCTGTCACCATCATGATCTCATTGCTGAACTTCTCAGTACTTGTGCTTCCGGCATCAGAGGAAACGTCATCTCCTATAAATATGCATCAATGTCATATAAAGTACTGGTCACATAATGATCAAACCTCCCTTCTGCAATTTTCTGCCATGGTCAAATTTGTTTGGGGTGTCTAGTAGCGCGTTGCTTTTGTCTTATTATTTCACCTGTTATTTGCCATAGAATTTTTGTCGGCTGCAGTGCAAGATACTAGTTCTCTATCACTATGATTACTCGTGAACAACCATCATTAAACATTCGGATGGCTGTTCCTTTCACACGCAACCTACAACTTGAAATTTTTTTGAAATTTTTATGAGTACATTGTGTGTAATTTTCAAAATTAAATTATTTATTATTTATTTTTTTATTAATTCGAACACATAAAATCTTCTTGTGTACCAGAGATGTACAACATGGGGCTTCTAAAAACAAGTTAACTAAAACATTAAACATTACGTGCATAAATAAAACGAGCAAAAATAGAGAACAGCAGTCTGAACTTCACGAAAACATATAAGTTCACTGGCCACGTCATACCGAAATTTTTCAAATTGTTCTGCAAGCATAATTTAGGCCATCGAAGGTAGGGCAGAAAAAAATAAAATGTTCGACGTCTTGAGTGTTTTCTGAACACTCATAAATATTTGTTCTTAGATTGAAACGAAATAGGTAACTTCAAATTTAGCGTGCCCAGATAAAAAAAAAAATGAGAGACTTTAAAATTAATAGAGATGAAAGACTCGGAATGCAGCCTACGTTAAAAGAAGGAAAGAACTTTTTGACACTCTCCGCATTAAAAGAAGAAACATATTCCTCATTCCACTTATCTAAGAGCTGCTTGTAATGAAAGGATTTCCAAAAACACTTTAGAATGCTAATATTGATATCTTTGTAAATTTAAGGCATCTTTAGCTGAGAAATCAGCTCTTTCATTTCCATAGAATCCATGATGAGCACCCACATAAGCAAAGCGCGTAGCAATTCCCCTCTTTCTAAGCGAACTGACAGTTAATAGAGTTTTGATTACTAATTTATCGCTGCTGGTAATACTGTTCAAAAGGTTAAGAGAAGAAAGATATTCATAATAAATAAGATAGCTTGAAGATGTTATCCAATTATCCTTAACCCATTTGATGACAAGATAAATGCAGAGTAGTTCTTCCTGAAAAACTGTGCATTCACTCCGTATATGGTGTTTAAAATAGCAAAGCTCAGATTCGTCCTCAAAAAGAACCAATGTTAGGCCAACCTTATTATTCAATTTGCTGCCATCTTTAAAGAAAACCATATGCAAATATATGTTGATAGTCTCTTTATAATCGCAGAAATTATACTAGAATTATGGGCTTTAAAAAGAATTATGGGCTTTTTTACTAGAATTATGGGCTATAAAGTAGCTGGATGAGGAATATCGGGGAAGGGGACATTTCCCTTTATGCAGTCTTCCGAGGTATCAGTTGCCAATGTCTCGAAAATATTATTCTTATATTAAGTTTCGAAATCAATAAGCGGAACTCCTGCAGGAACAAAAGTAGCCTCATAACTTAAGGTTCTATAACCACTAATAGCACGAAGAAGAATTCTCTGTTGAATCCTTCTTCAGGTTTCTTTTGTTAACCGTCTTAGCAAGAACTTGTCCCCAAGCTCGAGAGCCGCACAAAATGAAAGGCACAATACATTGCTTGCACATTAGTTTCTTGACTTCATAGCTTGCTCCAAAAGTATTTTTGGTTACTCGGTGAAAACCATTAATAAGTTTTTCACATTTAACAGAAAGGAATTCGATGTACTTTTTCCATGCTAATTTTTTGGTCAAGTATGACGCCAAGATACTTAACACTTTCTACAAATTCCAACGGAGAATCATCGAATATCAAAAGAACAAGATTTTTGTTCTTCAATATTTCTGGAAACAATTATTACTTGACTTTTTGAAGGACTGAAAGCAATTTATGAGAGATCGCCCAGTCGCAGACAAAATTCAGCACTGCTTGTACTCTCAAAAGAATATTGTTCAAAGACTTTCCTTGGAAAATTAAAAGTAAGTCTTCTGTAAATGCAATTTTTAACAACCGTCGAGATGACTTAAAATATCATTTATTATTATGTTCCAAAGAGTAGGTTCGGATACAGACACTTGAGGACAGCTTTTTACCAGAGAATAAACCTTACCTTCGCAACCAAACTGATGCTCAACTTTTAAGCAGGTTATAGATATTATGTGGCATACCAGCACCGTTTAGAATTTTTAGGATAGGTGGCCACCAAGGATTATCAAAAGCACCTTTGAAATCCAGAAAAATAAGAGCTGTTGTAAACTTCATTTTCTTTCCATACTGTAAGTTATTACTAATAGTAATCTTCGAATTAGTTCGAACGCGAATAGTTATTACTAACGCGAAAGAAAATCTTCAGCAGGCTTTCAAGGAGAAAATCCGAATTGAGAATCATTATAACAACATTTCTGTAAACGTAATAAAGGTTGTTTATAATATGTATAGTTGTTTACAAATATGGAATACAAAGAAATTACACTTTATTGTAGTTAGAAAATTATGTCAGTAATAAAGAAAACTGGGCTAAACCTCTGATATAACAGAAGTTATATTATTGGTTTTAGAATTACGCAGGTACAATATTTACATGATTCATCTAAATTTCTTGAAATTTTAATTGGCTAGTTCAGAGAAATCACTCATGCAAGCAGGAAATTCACATTTTTATAAAATCTGAATTAAGCAGGAAATTGACATTTTTATGAAATTTGAATTGAAAACGGAATTACTTTGGAATCTTGTAATCACATTACTCTCTATCAACTTAGTATAATGTGGCAAGATGTACTATAGTCGTGTAAAGAAAAATATACCTTGACGGAGAAACGGCCCGACGCCGAAACGCCCGCTGCGAATAGTCCCATTCCCCCAGAGCTCTCTTCCGTTGCGTTAGAAAGACTCTAATGATAAACAAAAATTGAAAAAAAAATATTGATTAAAGTATTGATTGCTATCAGTCAATATTAAAATTATTGATTGATAGAAAAACATGTCGTAGTATTATTTTTTCAAATTAGGATTATATTTAAAAAATAAAGAGTATTGTTTATTATGTTTACCTCTGATAGTTATCCATCCTGCTGTATAAATTATATCAAATATATGCATAACTAAAAATTATAGGCAAAAATTATCAAGCACATATTAAATAAAGATTAAATTAAGTGACAACCCTAAAAGTCAATAAAAAGCTTCAGCTACGAGAGGTAAAAATATGGTGCTTTTTTTTAAATTTAAGTGGAATCTTAGCAATTATAGCACTGCAAGTTCATATGCGTCATATCAGTTCTTTTTGCAAATTGTTTGTTTCTTTAGCTTCATTACTTAATTTAATCCTATGTAAATATCTCTATATTTGTAAAGCTTAAAGTCACATTTCTTACCTAAAACTAGGCTATCCTTTATATGAATTTTCGTTTCGACTTCTTTGGCAATCTTAGACTGCTGGATGGGCACGACAGGATAGGAAGAAGTGAATGAGACACTAGAATTTCATGGTACAGATACGGTCCAGTAGCGCTATCTGTACAGCTGCTTCCCATTTTTGACGGATAACAACCCAACGAATGAATCCAAAGATTTCTTAGCCCTCTTCCCCAATTATCAAACCATTCGAAAAGACTTTCTACTGGCCAGTATTTTAAATACAGAACAATTCCAATTATCCAAACTCTGACTATCCGAATTGTTTTCAGAATTTAAGAAAAAATTAAGATGGAAACATACTGCAATTCGCAAAATAATGATAATGTCTACTCGCGCTATAGTCCTTCCCTCCGGCGAAGCTAGCGTAGACGCAACGAGAACATTATTGTGATGATGAGTTACCGCCTCATAGTGCAGCTGTGCTATTGGCTTCAGTACTCTCGTCCGTCGCCAGCTGGCCGGCCAGGCTCACCTGTTCGTTTTGATTACTAATCGGTTTGATTACTAGTCTCACTGTTCGTTTCGATTACTAGTCCGTCAGAGTGTCGTTGACCTGCTACAGTACTTTGATGGTACTCTTTCGCGTCGGTGCGTTGTTTTAATTAATGGTGAGTGCGTTTCGTCTTTCACCACGGCTTCTAAAAGAAAACGTGTTGTGTTATCGTTAGAGGATAAACTAAAAATTATAGAGCAATCAGATAAAGGCGTTGCGGGTAAACAGTTGGCTGAGATGTACGGTGTTGGACAATCAAACGATTTCAGACATTAAGAGGAGCAAATGGTGTGTGATTCGTCAAACCCTGGGTTTCAATTCCTAAATGATGATGAAGTTATTGAAAGTGTGAGAGAAGAAAATGTCAAGTAAGAAGATGATCTTAATGTCGAAGTTGAAATAGACACAGGACCATCAGCTAGTGAAGCGTTTGCCGGCCTTGAAACTCCGTTGAAGTGGATGAAACGTCAGCCTGAGTGTGACCACATGCCACTTCTTAATGTCAAGCAGATACGCGAACGTGCAGCCAAGTCGCGAAGTAAGCTGTAAGCTAATAAGGTCAAAGTAACAGCTGTTAATGTCAAGCTGCTAAGTTCAAAATAAGCTGTTTGGCTGCCCGAAGACAAGCAGCTTACTTCGACCGAGATGTTCAGCAAGCAATGACTTGCAGCACTTTTAAATACTGTACAGTAGGCTACATAACATACAAGTAAAAGTATTGTTTTTTCATTTTAATTAATTAAAACTTCTTTTTCTCTAAAAATAGTTTTTTCTCCCATTTTGACAGTACATACGGTAATTAATTAAAGTGTATATAGACCCTTTCTTCGGAAAAAAATCCAATTATCCGAATTTTTGATTATCCAAATAGGGTCTGGTCCCAATGATTCGGATAATTTGATATGGTTGTAAATTGTGCAATTTTTGTTTTAAAAATGATTGAATTCTGCTGTTCTTAATCTTCCGGTTAAAGTTTCTATGCTTTCAGTTAACCTGCGTGCTACAATTGTAGAATTTTCAACAATTTAAAAGTTGTTTAAGTGTGGCTAAGCCTAATTTGTTTGGCATAGCGGCCATATTTGTTTAAGTTTGAAACTTAGCAGCGTAGTGAATTTGTTGCCAATCTAGAGAAACTAAGCTTCGCAACAACAAAGACAGCGTTTTCTTTTATTATTGATAATTAAATCATGCTTAATCCATTCTGGAATTTATTCGAGGAAATAAGTGTTTAAGATTTACTTCGTAATTTTTAATATGGATATTTTGAGTTGTTATGTATTTTTGCCTTGTCACGAAGGGAGAACTGAATTAATGGAACGAGAAATACTGAATAGTCTGTGAAAAACTGTTTCTTTTTTTTTTTTTCTTTTTTGTTTTGTTTTGTTTTGTTTGGTTTTGTTTGGTTGTTTGTTTAATTTCTTTTATACATCGTTTTAGATTTATAATAGTATTTGAATAGAACATGCGGCAACGATTAGATAAATTCTTCAGATGATTTACATAATTTTTGTGCATTCTGAGTTATAAAATGAATGAGATATAACGCTGTTAAGTGGACCTAGCGCCAGAGTGTCGCTATGGTTAACAAATATAGTGAATTTTAAAGAGTGCATTTATTCTATTGTGGTTTATGCGCTATAGACGAAGTAGATTTAATTCAATCCAATAAGTTAGAATGAAATGCAAAATGCATATAATTTAATATTCCGTACAAGGAAGTCATATGATGTATACATCAGCTTTTTTAAATTTAGATTTTTACTCTTATTTAAAACTCTCCAAATTTGCAAATACGAAAGTAGACGAAACAGTAGGAATCTGGAAAAACTTTTTAACATATGCAAAACATGTTGATTAAATTAAACCTTGCAAAAAAATAATTAAGAAGTTAACTGAAAAATGTACATAATGCCGGCTGAAAGATAGATTGCTTTCAAAATTTTTCTTTTCAAGACACGCATATAACTTTCCTGCTTGTCTATGTATTTCATGAAAAATACTGCTACCTATTCCATAAAAAATACGCAATTTAATCACAAAAGCATACAGTAGCGAAAAAAATAGTTCCCCACAGAAAAGTATTTTACATTTCTTTCTTAAAGAAAAAATTCAACGAAAATCGTCGGGGATCTATGTTACTCTCTAATGTATTAAAACTCTTTGACATCTAAACTGATGATGTGTCTCGAATTCTATTGACGAACCATCAAAGTGAATGAATGCTGCTTTCAATACGTAGTTTCAACCACGCGAAGTTTTCCTTTCATAGAGTGGGAGTTACGCAGTTTTTTTTATCTGTCTTGTCGAATGCAACTTTTGTTTCCGAAATCGATATTACTATGCCCGTTAGAGAACAACAGACTGGCTTTGTGATGGCTTCAAAAAGGAAGACATTTGCACGCTATCTTGAAGAAGAAAGGCTCTAAGAAAGGAAATAAGTCAATCCATTTTTCTCATTGATCTTCTGACTAAATTGGCTTTGTTCTTTAGAATGGGAGAAAACATTTTTCATAACTATTATAATATTTAGTGCATCCACTGATAATAATCAGAAACTGAAAGCTGAATAGGAAATTAACAATATAGTACTCTGTTTGTTAAGGAAAAAATACATTTTTAAAGCTAAATTCTAAATTATAATCTATAGCTGGAATTACAGCTAATGTTAGATTGTAAATTATAGTTTCTAATTTCTATTACACATTTTCATCAATATATGGTATCAAAGGGTAAATATACTAATATCTGGTATTATATTCCATCGCCTGCTTTTCCGCTTTTATCTGCAAAAGATATATTGGTAGAATTTGAATATCTGCAGGTGAGCGCCTTTTACGCATATCAGAATCCATAAATTATTTTAATGGCCTTGGTCAAATTAGAAAAATTTATACATCTTGGAGGAAGAACATACTTAACCAGCCATTTAACAATAAATTAACCATTGACCATAAAAGTTCTCAGCTAAGGAAATTAGCTGAGAACATTTATATATTAAAAAATACTTATTTACTCCTTTGAAGGCCAAAACGCTCGAGATGACCTTTCATTCAAGTGATCACGACTGTCCGAAACGGCAGAGATTGCGAAGTTGTTTTAGTCCCTCCCCCTAAGGTATGCAGTAGCAGGTGCAATTTTTCCAAGTGCATTGTATCAGTTTATTGCAGATAGCTTGTCTTAAAAGGCTAATGGAAGCTTCTTTGTGAGGCAGTAGAAAGGATGTCATTTGAAATCTTCACACCTCAATCTGCGTTGTTAGACGCGGAGAGGAGGAAACGGTCGGGGCGCGTAATGGACGAGGATGAGCGTTTCGGTTTTTTAAACATACAAGTTAGCGAAAGCTTCGGTTTTCTAAGGGTTAAACTAATTATTTTCATATATTACCTAATAAATTATCTATTTCATTTATTACCTACATGGCACTACATAGTACATAAAATTACATGTAGTACATAAAAAATTACATAAAAAATACATAAAAAAACTCTTCGAGGCTGATTTTATTAATCAGCAAACTGTTTCCATTTCGCTGATTAATAAAATAGAAAATATTGCCACCTAAGGTAAATATTTCATGCAAATTTTTCTGACCCGAAAGGAATTGAGTGAAACACAGGGCTAACGTTAAAGAAATAGATAATTTCAGCGTTTGACAGAAACAAGCACTTTGGTAGCACGACTGAAATGCTTACACGATTTGAAGATTATGTCCTAAAATTCGTGTGACTAGGTTACAAATGCTCTGTGTATGGTCGTTTCGTAACAAGATAGATAACAGTGCATGAGTCAAGTTTCTCCCAAACACAATTCAGCATGTCAATGTCAAAAATCGCACTGTTGTCGTGATGCATAGTTTTATATCTCCCAAACTTGTAGGAAGCAAGGAAATAATCTTGTCTTTAATATATCCCCATAGGGTGTAGTCACAGGGTGTTAAATCCTTACAGTTTGGCAGTCAACATGTCAGTGCCATGTTCAGGTCTTTTAAATGAAGGCCTACGAAACCATGTTCTAAAAGGATGTCTCACAACAGTACCAAAATGTGTTGGATATACAGAAGCAATGAGAATCAGCATAACTTATATAGGTTTTCAGGACTAGTTTCGAAGGTTTGCCACTTCTTCGGCTGCAAGAGTGAAAATGGCGAAGACTCCTTTGCTTGCAATATACAAGACAATAAACAAGTATAGACATAAATGCATAAAAATAAACAAAGGTATTGAGAATAAAAGAAAGCAAAGCTATTGAGGGCCGTCTTTTACAGTAATCCAGCTGACAGTACAAGTGAAAACAATTATGAAATAAGCTCTTTAAAAGTTGAAGGTAAAGATGCATTAGAACTGAAATCACTAATTAAACCTAAAAGTATTTCATAAATGTGAAACGTCTATAAAAAAATCTAGTTTGCAAATGGTTTTATCTAATTTCTATATATTAATAAAAATCTAATTTGTATAATTTTGGTTACAGAAAAATTGAATATATGATTTTTTGATCGTAATGTTGGGCAATAGATGATTTACGTGTTTATTTTTCCTTAACATGTATATCATGCTCTTTAGAGGGAAATTTTCCAAAACTTCAAAAGTTTGTTTTTCGGCGTGCTAACTTTAGTTAATATTAGTAATAAAGTTCGTTTTTGGATATTCAAGTGCACAAAACGCTTTTTCTGTTCTTTTTTAGGTCTGTTTCTGTTTTGTTCTATTGTTTGCTTTTCCATAAGGAAGACAATTAGAGAACGCTATTTTCAAGGTGCACTTATATATACCATTATAAAGTTACCACAAGCACACCTCATCTTTCTATTTAAAGCTGGTAAATGCAATGTGCGCCATCTTATATGTTGTTGTCCTTTTACATCATGTAACCACTCAGTTCAAAGTATTTGTCTCGCTGCTATGTATAGCACTATATCAATTAGTACAGCTCTGTGTAATATTAGTCACTTTGTAGATGGTAATGGATCACGTTCCAAGGAAATTCCCAGAAACTTCTCAAGGAAAATTTCACATAGCGTAAGCATTAGAACAGCCAACAATTGAAGTGAACTCATCAGTAGAGGGATGCTTTGAAAACATCGAACCAATGACAAGCTAGAAGGCGTATTCCGGCATACCCAAAAATTCTAGAATACAGCCCTGAAGGTGGAAGACATATTACTTTTCTAGTGATTAGTATCGTTAGCTCTCTGTCAAGAGAAACGGCAACTTGCAATCCGCTGCCATCGTCGGAGTAGCTTGCCTAGGTATAGCCACTGCGGCGCAGGAGACTTAAAAGCTCATTGCCTTACTCGAAACATTTTAACTTCACCTCGTATTGCAGGAAAACTTCTGTAAACAATTAACCCTCGGACGGCGAATTGGAAATTCTCCAGAGGAAATCTGTTTCTTTGAATAAAAATAAACTTTCAATGTAAACAGAACATTTTCTTGTATATTATTTGCGCGTATTTCAGAAATATGGTAAGTAATGCTACAAGTATTTTTGTTGTACTGCTGGTTATGGCATGGAATACTCATCATTCGCAGACGCCAATAACCTAGCTATTGTGTAACCTCATTGCTTGATTTGTATAGACTCACTTGGATATCCAGTCACTTGTAAAGCGACTGATAACGTGTTTTCTACCTCTTTTCCGACTGCTTTCGTGTAGCACTGTAACTGCAACACACTTGACGCGTATTCGGGTGGTCCGATGTGCGAATTCCGGCGAGGACATTGTAGATTTCTTCAGTTTCCTGACTTCGAAAAATTCTAAAAGACTCTAGAAAAGTCGCCCTTTAAAAGCGGGAGTACATAGGGTATTTTTTTCTTCCTTTACGCATTCTTTCGTGGTATAACTAGGAAGCAAGCTCGGCGGGGATTGGGGAGGTCTGGAGTTCGTATACCGACTAGGGCATTGCGCATTTTCCACGTTCTTGCATCTATAACCTAATAATTCTGCAAGGTCTAGTATCAAAAGGAACTCAGAATTTTAAAAAAAAAATTACAATTCATGTTTTACGCACACGTAGCTGATATGTACAAGTAAGGTGTTATTTTAATCGATATTTTTCATGAATTTGCATGCTTTGCGCTGAAAGAATGTAATTTATGCACATTTGAGATGTAAAACTGAAAACTGAAGGATCCCCACGCAAATTTATTTCATAAAAATATGAATAATAAATATATGGCTTCTATTTGAAATTATAGTTTTATGTATCATGCGTCATATTTTCGAAAACGATAATTTAAACGAATAATAACTGCATAAAGTACGTGAAAAAACTAATAAAAATAAAATTAGATCCTAAAAAATTTCAGCATGTTTTAGGGTTTGTTGTCCGCTTCTAAAATTAAAATTGAATCCATTGCAGAGGTATTTTGAACATTCGAGAATTCTAAAAAATCGGTAGACTGTAGAAAACATTCGATAGCTGGTCGCTTATTAATCATAGAGGACTGAGAATGACATCGTAAAATCAAGTCGAACTCTTAAAGTTGTGATCATATCCATTAAGATGAGAGCTATTATTTTACTTGATAACTGTGTCAGGACTGAGTGTTCGGTGCATATTCTTGGTAAACATGTTCGTGAATTAAACTGAGTCCTGATCTTGAACAGGGAGCTGAATGCAGCTATGTTCTGTGGTAGGAAACTGTGATTAAGTGGTAGAATAACTACACTTCAGAGGGATTTAAAATCCTCTTTTATTAAACCACAATTATACGCAGCCACTTCCCAACTCGGGAGGGATACAGAAAATAACGACCGCACTTGGGTCTAAACTGAACAATCAAATAAGTTAAACTAAAGCTAATTAGAAATTAAATCGTAGTTGCTCACAGAGCTATGAACGCGAGGTTGGCCTTTATGCTAAATGGTGCGTAGCAAGATTTAACTAATACTAACGCACTTAGGATTACTTCAATAAGTAATAGCGTAACAGCGCTACGGCTTAGAATTTAAATACTAGCTAATCAGGCGAACGTCGAATAGAGTAACAGTGGTCTGAGACTAAAAGCTCTCTCACTCTGAGAGGTTCCTACCTCTCGTTTAAATAGAACTTGACTCCACTTCAAATTAGTATAAAGCTGAAACGCGCGCTTATTCTAACGGAAAGTTGAAATAAGAACAGATAGAAAAAGGCAAATTAAAATAAAACTTTGTTAGTTTAACTAAAACCTTACAACTGTACTTTATTTTACCTTATTACTGTACTTGTAACCAGTTAAAACTAGTATGAATTAAATGATAGATACGAAATTTAAAAAAGCAGTTTTATTATTTATTATATTTAAAAGTTTTGTTTTCTTTCCAATTTTAATATGCTTTTCTTCATCATTAAGAATATTGACCTCCTAAAAAAAACTGCTTCAGAAAATAATCACAATACAAAAAATTATGACTACTTTTAGAAAGACTTCAAACAATCTTTCAGGAAGAGTTTTCCAGTGGATTTCCCTTTTAGAATTTAGATTATGAATTTCTTATTGTCATGCATCATTCGAAACTGATATGTAAGAGCGCCAAGTGGTAATGCAAGGATTCATGTTATGTCTTCGGCCTTGTAAAAATTGTTAATTCCCATCAGAAACTCTAAATTGAATTACATATTCATATGGCATGACATTTTCTTTTCTTTCTGTTTTAGATCTTGTTGGATATCTTGAAAAACTTTAGCTCCTTCACTGAAATATATGAGCACTTTTGCGGTGCCGTGGCTCACGTTAAAGGCTGGTATTTCTGGTAAGCAATACGTTTTTGATTTTTCAAGAATATGCAAATAGGTAAGAGCTTCGATATCGGGTATGATGAAATCAAGATCGAGTTTTCAGATATTTTTAAAAAAACATACCGTGCTATTTTCAGAGTGCTAATTCAAGAGTAGTAAATTGAAAAAACTCCAGGCACTTTTCCAAGTATTCGAGCAATCACTGAAGATCTTACTTTTACGATACATATGATTATTTTAACATAAAAAAAGACTTGACAAAGCTAAAACCCAAAATGGAAAAATCAGTCAGAAAATATAAATTATCAAACATGAAAAGAAAACTAAATTAAGATGAAACCTTACCATTCCCGTGAAGGAAATTAGAATTTTTCGATTATTCAAATTGCTATACAAAAAAATATTGAGTCATAAAAATCATAATTAACAACGTACTAAAATATGCCAAAGCACACGATGGCTATCTGTAAAAAGAGAGGGATACCTTCGTGCAGGATTTCCAAAGGAAAACCTGCTCATATTCCCATTGCATATGGGAAAATCACGAAAGCAATCCTGTAGTCATGCTGTGAACCCGGATCAACTGCCAGCATTCAGCCGTCTCAACCACTCGGCCGCTAATAGGGCTATTCTGAACAAGAACACATAATAGTTTCTATAACACTATAGTATTCGTAACGTTATGTAATTAATTTTGTCTGAAAAAGCAAGAAAGAAAAAAAAAACTGAAAATGAGTAAAAAATAATGTTAATACAACTTTTAATTTATTTAAAGTTGTATTAACATTACTATTTAATTTATTTACTTAGTTATCAAAGACCATTAATTAATTTCTTTTATAAAGTTGCAATGGAATTTTTTTAAAAAAAATTTAGAAAAGAGATGATTAGTTATTGCAAGAGGTTACTTATATTAAAATTGTTTGATTAATTACCAAACTGTTGAACTATTTTCTTTCAATCTGTTAACCTTATATTCTTTTAGTAAATATTAAATTTTGTTTTATTTCAACTTAATCGTCTTCTTATAGTGACATTAACGTTTTCTTACATGTTGCAGTTAATCGTTTGGATGTCGATTCGTTAGTTAGGACGGAACATGGCAGGGGTTAGCTACATAATATATTAAAGGGGGTTTGGATTTACTGAATTATAGCAAAGCACATGATGCTACCTGCCCCTGTAGTCATTCTGTTAACTGCTATCGGGGCATTAATTTTCTATTCATTTTTAAATGCTACATTCATTTCTACTCATTTTTAAATTTCTCGTTTTTAAATGCTTAAGTTTCCTTCTTAGTTTCTCAGCCAAAATTTGTTAGTTAATACAAACATATGGAAATGTAGCAATAAAAATATTCCTCGTTCCTTCTTGAATTTAGAAATCATTATACGAGTATACATTTACGAATTTTAAAACCTGAAAAACACGTCTGCGATGTTATCCCTGTGCGTTTATTGTAGGTGTTTTATTTTTTACCACGATATTTTCGACAACGGTGTTTTAAAACTGTGTTGTTTTTGAACCGCTTTATTTTCGACGACGATGTTTTATATCATGATGCTTTAGAACTGTGATGTTTTTTTTCTAGCTTTCTTTTCTCCCACTACGATAACGTACTCGCCTTGCTTTGTTTTCTCCCCGACGTTTTTTGCCATGATGTTTTTGCCTGTAAACTTTAGTTCAAACTAAAATACTAAAAAGAAACAGAAACGAAGTCATCCTATTAATTAATAAGGGTCTAAATTACTTCAAAAGTTTCATCAATATAATACAAAATAAAATAGTTCGTAAAGCACTTATAAATTTGAAATAATTAAATAAATAAAAAAAAACAGCACTTATATTCTACAACAAAACTTACAAGGTATTTTCTGCCTGCTTCTCGCATGCCTTCATAGTGTAACTGGAAGCACACTCGAGAAGTATTCGACAGGTCCGGAGTTCAAATGCCGGCGAGGACATTGCACATTTTTCACGTCTCCTGCTTAATCAATCTATAAGTCGCACCCGAACTAAAAAAGTGCGGACGGTAAATCGTCACTGGGATTTGGCGAGGGTAGAAAGGGGGAGTTTAGAAGGTATGTTCTTTCCCTTTTTAAAATGCGACTGGGGATTAGGGAACCAGTCGCCAAAGCCTGGTGGTGACGAATTACCGTCAGCCACCTTTTTAGTTCGGGTGCTACTGTAGTGTCATTAGTTTGTACAGACATTAGGTTATTTCAAAGCAGGAGACCTGAAAAATGAGCAGTGCCCTCGCCGGGACTCGAACTACGGACCTCTCGAATACGCACCGAAAGTGCTGACCACTACACCACGAATGCATGCGAAGAAGGCGGAGAAATACCTTACAAGGTTACTTTAAGCAGGAGACGGGAAAAGTGTGAAAGCGGAGACTCGAACCCTGGATCTCTCGAATACTCGTCGAGGATATTTCCAACTACACAACGAAGGTATGCGGAAGGGAAGGAGAAAATATCTTATAAACTGACTTGACAGCGAAACAGACTGTAACAAAAAACAAATTTGAGTGACTAGTATATTTCCTAGCTAGAAATGTTTCACAATTCGTCGAAATGAACTTTTCAGAGCAAGAAATAAAAATCGAAATGAAAAGACAATTAGTATTTCATTTGAATACACAAATAACAGAGTTATAAACCAAGAAAATTCCTATCTCAGTTGTGTTTGTTATGCAAATTACGAGATTAAAATTAATTACGCTTTAATTTAGCTCAGTTATTAGAAATAGCATACTCACAGGGCCAAAATTAAAAGTTATAGCCTCTACATTTCTTATCTTATCAGATAGAGTTTAAACGTGACTTTTCAGTAAACGATCAACTTCATTTAAATCATAAATCTTTCATTACGGAAACAGCAGCACAATGCAGTTTATGGGAAGAAGAAGCCCATTTGTGCATATCTTACTTAATTATTTTTCCGCACGTTTTTGATTTGACGCATCTTCTTAAATACTTGATTACTTGCATCTTCTTTATAGGATGATATGAAATATTAGAAATAAAAGTAAATATTTAAAGCGCTTAAATTGGTCAGCTAAATTTAAACCTAAAAATCGTCAAACAAAATGGCTGTTTGGCTGTTAGGGAAAGGCTTGATTACCAAGTAAGCTGAATTGCAGAGAAATACAATAAAGAGTAATAAATGCTATGAAACTAAAATCCATTAATAGAAATAAATAAAAACTTAATTTCCCAATTCTTCCATAATTTTTTGCAGTTCTTCGCTTCCTGATTGTTCTTAGTTGCTCGATGGCTTCGAGGATTAGTGCAAGTCTTCTTTCTCAAGAGGAGTTTCTGCTTTCTACTTCCAATCAACAAGAATAAGGAACTCATTTAAACTGTGTTTTATACCAGAGTCTAAAAGGACTGCCAATAAATCATCATGATGACCTTTTGAGCCGTTGATGGTATTCAGGGACTCAGCTATTGGCCTTTTACATTCAGTTTTCTTCTTGCTATTATCGACTTCAGGTTGTTTCTCTTCCTTGTTATCCCAAAGCTTGGCAAAACATGTAGAGAATCTAGAACACTCTGGATGGTCTCTGGAACAGCTTATACAGGTAGACTTGTCTTCTTTAAGAAGTTGGCATGCATATAATAAGTGATATTTTGACCATTTCAAGCCTCTTGGTTGATTGTAGGTGTCCAAGAGCCCATGGCCAAATGATTTCTGTTGAAATTATGGAAGCTGGTTCTTTCTTACCTTGGAAAAGTAACCCCAATTTCTAAATATAAAATTTGTCTTTACAATATCATTCTGAAGAATACTGAAGAATACTTTTCATCATTTCTGAAGAATACTGAAAAGAAGATTCTGTCATTTTTATTATCCTTTTTTTTTTTTCTGAACTGTTAAAGTTTAGTCGTAGAAGCTCGTTCTGGACTTGCTTTTTAATGTAGACTGCGAAGAAATTTACTTGCTTTTTAATGTAGACTGCGAAGTCTTTTTAATGTAGACTGTTTTTGTCGGCACATTGTTCTTTAGCCATAGGGGTTTTTGCTGAATATATTCCTTTTGCAATTAATTTATTTTTTAATACCTTGTCTCTAACCTCTAGAGGTTTGAAAATTAACTGAATGGAATGATACTGAAAAATGTTTTATATGTTGGAAGACAAATGGTGGGGAGGGGGAAGTAACAGTTTTTAAAATTTGGGTTACAACGACAACAAAACATTTTTTTTAAGCAAGTAATTCCACTGAAGCAACGGTTCAAGCAAGTTTGGCTCTAGCATGCATCACTGCAAACATTCTATGCTTTATATTTCATTTTTTCAAGGTGTATTTAGTTTTAATTTTTTCAGGTCATTTTCCTATGAACAGTCTATTTTTATCTGTGATAAATACAATACCTTGGATCAAGAAACGCTTCTTCTCACGAACAATTTTGTGTACGAACAAATTATTTAAAAAGCGCTCTGGATGATGAACAGTGCCTTAAACAAACTGCAAAAACTTAAGTCGGCAATATACGACTTTCGAAAGTGTTTTGAGGTAATCTATGCTCCATAATTACCATTCAGAGACTTCTGGAAACATCATTTTAATATATTCCATTGTTTAACTCTCACTGACAAAGCCTGCCAGAAACTGACGTACAGAATCATGAGATCCGCCTGCATGAAATTACGACCAAACTGAATTGCAGGAAGATACGGTTGCGTGCGTACGGGTTCGTAATGGATTAAGTCCAATAATAGGTAAATAAAATTTATTCTTATCGAAAGAAATACATCAGAACGCTTAAATTTTCCTCGGAGATATTCGTGCAAGTTTTTCACAATATCACCCAGCATAATCAGTAGTTATACTTCAAACTACTTAAAAAAAAGTTAAAATATATGGCAATGCAAAGCGTTATCTAAAGAGAAAGCTAATTCAGATATCTCAGTTCGCACGGAACTAAACAAATCACAAGAACAATAACTAAGCAACTGGAGCTGAGATGACATGACTTTAATATGCCGTGAGTAGCTAGTGTAATTAGCTTTATTCCGGCTCAGTTCATGTACAATTAACCTGCAAATATAAGAAATGCATAATCTAAAAATACAAAGTCATAAATATGAAGAATTAAGACAGAAAAATAAATAAACATTCATAAGATGAAAAGAAAAAAAGGCCAAAACAAAACAGGATGAAAAACAGATCGTGATCGCAGAATAGTAGAATCATTACTCTAGGACGTGTTGCCATCTCGTGAGCAAGGTAGAATACACAATCATCTTTCAGCGAAGCTGAAAATAGAATAAAATTAAATGTTCAACTTTTCAATAATTAATTCAATAAACTTCAAGGCTAGCTGAAATTTATTTTCCTGAGAGCTGAGGTCTTTAAGTATCATATCAAAATGTAAAATTTTGCTAAAGAAACCACCAAAATTGTCCATAAAGTTTTTAAATTGTACATCAGCAAATTTATCAAAGTCCAAATTCTCAAGAGTCTTTAACCTCTTGGGCTGCAGGAAGATCAGAAACAAGTTTTATAGATTTTTCAACAATCTTATTTTCTTTCGACAGCCGAGAAGCGGTCTTATGATCAGTTGAACTACTGCGAATATTTTGGATAAAATTCGCAACCGTTATAAGAAGCAATATGTGATTTTTTGCACCTTACGCAGGTGGGTTTTTCATCTTTCGATAGATTACAAGGTAGGTTAAATGATCAAGCCCACACTTAAGACATTTCGGTGCATTGTTGCAAAATAACTGTCTGTGGCCAAATCTTTCGCAGCGGAAGCACATCAATGTAATTCGACTCGATCTGAATCGGCGGATGGTAACATTTAGATTCAGAATTATTTTCTTCTTATAGATGCTTCTACCTGCATTTCTACGTCAGAGACTCAAAGAAACCAGGTACATTTGTTCCAGCAGTTCCATTAATTTTTGGAACAAACTGAGTAAATTTGTTGACCGGAAAACCGTCATTGGTGAGTTCTTTACGGATTTTCTCAACAGCCGAGTGTTGAGGTAAACCTCTGATGACGATCTTGAGCGGAGAATGTTTCTTTTGCTGGAAAGTACTGAACTGGAAATCATTGTTGAGGAAAGTAGCTAGTACTAATTCGCGACTAGCAGAATTTTCAAAGATGATGGTAATTTTGTCCGTAAGGATTTCAGTGTATCCTTTTACATCACATTTGATGAAAAGGGCTCTGACTTCCTTCCAGGAGATCTCTTGTCGCGGACACACGATCGGAGGAACACTTTCTGTACATTTGACCACTGAAGCGGGTGCAGTATCTGCGGGGGTAGCGACACTAAACTCATTTTGTGAATCATCCGCAGCAGGAAGATTCTCAACACAGTCCATAGTATTTTTAGCGTCACTGTACGTATTTAGAACTTCAAAATTATTTTTAATAGGGCTAACAGGATCCAAGTTTGTCGTAGTACGAACATCCTTAAGCTCAATTGAAGGTTTTTTAACTGTCGGCATCTTTGTAAGTTTAGAAGGAGTAGTCCATACAGAATCATCAAGTAGTAGCAAGATCATAGTGATCTTGCTGCTACTAAATCAGTATCAGTGATCAGTATCACTTCGAACTATCGAGATGATCAGTATCACTTCGAGCTTCGAAGTCATATGATTTATTATTTTTCCAGCTTTTGGAAGAAGAACTATTATCCGGAGTTGCGCGGCTAAGCCGTTCATGATCCTTAAATTGAAGGATATCAACTTCGATTATTCTTAAAGTAATCAGTGAAGTTTTCTTATTCACGATGTAGTTGAATATCCTGTGGGTAACCCATCTTGTGGGTAATGCTTTGAAGCCTAGCAATCTCACTGAGTCTACTATTTAAATGATCTTCCTTATTTCTGATCAATTTCTAATTCTCTAACAGGAGTCCTTGCATGTGGCACATTTATAGGAAAATGCGACGATCTTCTGTGAGGCGTGACTCGTGTACTACACGACAGGGACGTATTATAAAAATCGCGGTAAGAACCAGTAAGAGCATTAAGCAACACAACCTTCACTCTTGGTGGCGAACGTCGAACTTCTGTTGACTAACTAACTCAACCATTGAACTAACACGCTCTTTCTTCAGCCTTAAATAGTCTTCTGAGATGAGATGACAGGACTTTATTATGCCGCGAGTAGCTAGTATCATTAACTAGCTTTGTTCCGGCTCAGCTCAAGTACAATTAACCTCTAAGTACAAGAAATACATAATCTAAAACTACAAAATCATAAATATGAAGAACTAAGAAAAATAAATAAACAGTGATAAGATGAAAAGAAAAGAAGTTATACGCAGCCATCTTTCAGTGAAGCTGAAAGTAGAATAAAATTAAGTATTCAGCGTTTAATTAATCCAATAAACTGCAGGGTTAGCTGAAGTTTATATTCCTGAAAGCACAAGTCTTTATATATCTTAGCAAAATGTGAAATTTTGCCACAGAAACCAGCAAAATTGTCCACAAAGTTTTAAATTGTACATCAGCAAATTTATCAAAGTCCAAATTCTTAGAATTAGAGTCGTTAGCCTCTTGGACTGCAGAAACATCAAGAAGGGGTTTTGTCGATTTTTCGACAATCTTCTTATTTTCTTTTGACAGCCGAGAAGCGGTCTTAGGATCAGTTAAACTGTTGCGAATTTTTTGGATGAAATTCGCAACCCTTATAAGAAGCAATATGTGATTTTTTGCACCTTACACAGGTGGGTTTTTCATCTTTCGATAAATAACAAGTGTAGGTTAAATGATCAAGACCACACTTAAGACACTTCGGTGCATTGTTGCAAAATAACTGTTTGTGGCCAAATCTTTGGCAGCTGAAGCACATCTTTGTAATTCGATTCGATCTCAATCGGCAAATTGTACCATTGAGCTGAGATACTCTCTCTCTAGCTTTATATTGCTTTCAACCGGTCTTGAGACAATTTCTAGTAATTTCTGCTTCTCAAGATTTCTGGAAAGAAAAATGAGTGGAATTAGGGTTAAAGCTAGTGTAGTGTTCAATTACATTTGTTCAATTTAAATATAAATTACTGAGATAAACTTTTACTCAATGTTAAATGCATGTGCTCCTGTATTTTTACTTTTCCGGCATAACTTTCTCTGAAAATTTGGATCGCGCTACATTGCACGGAGAAATACAACAATTTTAATTATAATTTTACTAAAATTATCTATCTGAATATAAAATTCGTAACAATACTTTAAGTGCTTTGCCACTGACTTTTTTTTCTTTTGTTATCTATTATATTAAGTCTCTGTGATCAACTAAGGGCTAGAAAATTATAAGAGTAAGACTTTGAGGAACTATTAGAGGACAATAAAAATAAGCTGAACAAGAAAGAGTTGCAAGAACTTTGGAAACAGCAGCAAAAAGTAATTGGGGTACAGATGTCTTCAGAAAAGAAAATATTCCTACTTGCCTAATTTTCTTGTGCAAAATGGAATGAGATGCAAAATTTTGCATGAAAAGAAGTAGCAAGCTACAGCATGAGCATATTCAATAAAAATGCCATGTATGACTTTAGAGACACTTTAAAAGGTAAGTAACAACAAATCTTACTAGCCAAATTTTAAATGCAACAGAGACCCAGTGAGTCTCAAGGAGAATCAAGTGGCACTTAGAGTCAAGGCGATGTCCCCTTGGGGTGTATGGTGATGTATGGTGCCCAAAGCTCTTGCCAACGACAGGAGAAAGCACAATCTTGACCCCTTGCCACAATGAATTTCGTAGGCTTGCTCTGGTGTCTAAGATCTGATCTGATATTACTGTCGATCGGGTGCGATAAGCTATCAACAAATCAACAAACAGATGTCCCCTAAAGACAATTTTCTGATGTTTTTAATTTGGTTTGGTTTGATTTTATTTGATTACGGGAAAGCACACGGACGGTGCTTTGCTCTGCCTAGGGTGAGGAATTCCTTCTTGGAGGATTTTAAGGTAAACTGGTTCGTATACACGTTACACACGAGGAAAACCACGAAAACGCCCATGCAGCTAGCCCGTGCGCCGGGATTTGAACCCCGCACGGAACTACCAGTGTTTAGCGAGTTCACCGCTCCGCCGCTGTTTGGCCAAAAAACCTCTATGTAAAGGAGGAAAGACTCCATAGACGTAATGTAAACCACTTTGTCTGCAACGCCGCTACAAAGAAAAGGGAACATTCGCCAAGGGATTTGGCGACGGAACCTGTTGGCGAGAATTTCCCCTCTGTGATGTGCCGGTTCTTTGGTACCTAGCCGACATTTTCCCCCTCCGCGACGTGTATAGGAAATTGAGGAGCACGGGTTAAGATGAATCGTTCTTTGACTTGTCGCGATAATTTAAACTCGGAAATGATGAAATATTAGGTGAAGTTTCACTTTCACTGGCTGTTGAACTTCCATTGTCCATATCGCTACTTGAAACCAAAGAACCTACTCTTTGTTTAAACTCTTGCTAAACGTAACGGTCGAACCTGTCCAAACCAACTTCGACATTCAACTTCGAGCTTTGGAGCTTTTTGGCGACAGATAGTTCACGCATGCGCAGTTGTTTCCCTTTTCGTTGGAAGGGAGCCACTTCTGCTTCTGCGAAGTTTTCCTTCTTAACAGTACATATTCTTTGGTTTGGCCTTCTGTTTTTATGAAAGAGTAACCTATTAGTTGCATCTGCCTCTTAATTTTTCACTTACGCCATTTGTTCTCCTTAAATAAGCAAGCTTCTGTGGTCCAGGAACGAATTAACATATTTTACCCTAATTCTTACGAGGAAAATTGTTTCGGTTTACGAACATTTCGGTTGACAGACGACCTTCGGGAACGAATTAAATTACTGTAATTATTTTGAAAAATAGTCTTTTTTCAATACTCTTCAACTTTTCAGGAAACTCAATTCAGCTCGCATGGATATTGCATTGCAGTATTATCCTGTTTACTATATTTTGCAGCGATTTAACCAATCTTTGCTTGCAGGTTATAATTGATCTCAAATAACTTCATTTTCTACTCACGCTGTTTTTAAAATGCTGAAAACAATTTTATGCATGAACCTTAAGCTAATAGAAATTTTACTCTTCTTTGATCTTCGAGCTAAATCAATAGCTTTTCATTTGAATAATTAATCCACTACGTTGCTTAGTAATAAACGACGCTTTTATGAGAACTAGTTTTTCACATATTTCATTATTCTTGTTTTATAATTGTTTTAATAGTCGACAGATTAAATGCTTTCTTAAAAAATAAGAGACTTCGGTTTTTGTCCGAGCATTTAGCAAATTATTTCTGCTTTCATCGCCAACGTAATCACATATCCTTTCCATACATAATCACTTGAACATCCACAGTGGGCTGCCGGTTTTGAGCATGTTCATAAAGGCAAAGAGATATTTGTAAAATCGAAATAAAAATTGAGTTTTAGGTGTTGTTAGGGGCACACTTATGGGATGCCAGATCATAAATTTAATTTCGCGCTAAATACGATAGCGAAATATAGCTAGAAATTCCCTAGATTATAAATGAAAAATTATTGTCAACCAGAAATATTCAAAAAATGTAATGATGAAAGTCAAATTGAAGTAATTAATTATATATCACTTATAGCAGTCTCGTAATGTATCATCTAAAATGTTGCTTTATTAATAGTACAATCAAAATAAGCATTTAGACTTCGAAATCTTGACAATCACTTAGTAAATCTGCAAAAATCTAAATATTTGCTTTCATTATCATTTCTAAGATTAATTATAGCAATCCAAAGATCGACATTAATATGTTGCAATTTTAAAATTTAGTGCAATTTAATATAACTTAAAAAATATAATTTATATTTTATCTATGGTTTCAAAACCAATTGTAATCATTGTTAAGTTAATAATCATAACCGAAAATTAGCTTAATTTTATTAAGAATATTTCAAAAAAGTTTTAACACTTGTGTTGATTAACATACTTTAATCCAATTTTACATATAAGAAGCTATACAAAGTTTCGATTTTATAGAATTTTATAGCAGTGTCTTTTTTAAATTAATGTAACTAAAAACAAGCCTGATATCAACACTTTAATGCGGCAAACACAAAATTTTAAATGCACGACCAATTTATTTGAGGAATTTTCAAGACTCGAATGCCTTTTCAGTATTATCTCATCAATTTTTTGGAGAGGGGGGAGGGATATGGCCGGCACACTCCATTTTAGGCTTTGTTCACTACCAGGGCCATTTCCAGGTCCTTGGCTGCCCGCGTACTTTGCGTAAGAGTAACGCGTACTAAGATTGCCGCCACCAAATTAAAAAAGAAGTACTCAATCATTAACAAACTTTTTATCTCATGTTCACTAAGTACTTATATATGATAAATTTTATAAAAAGTACTTACATGTGACAAGTACCTATAATGAATTTTATGAATTTAAGATATTTAAGCGTGGTATCGCGAGAGTCCGGCCGCCCCTGATTTTTGCCGCCCGCGTACTTTTACGCGCAACACCCCCGCTAGGAACGGCCGTACTCACTACTAAGGCCAGAGGCCGTAGTGATTTTATTATTGGAGCCCTAATGGGTGACCACCATTGCTTCCTGTGAAGGGATAGATAATTTTCAACTAAGCCTTCCGGGGATTCGAACGTGGGTCCGTTGGTACAGCAGTCCAAATCGCTAACCACTTTCCTGTCTAGGGGACTTTCTCGTCAAGGTTGAATTTTATAAAACTTATAACCACCTATTAAATTCATTTTCAGTATTTAGCAGTAAAACATCCAAATAAAAGAGTTCAACGAGATCACTAACGATAGATTTTATTTCGGGTTAAGGCTTCTAAGCTGCTGTCAGTTCTTTTAGAAACGTAATGCACTTCTTTTCAAAATCTTACACAAGTTCTTCTGAAAGTGTCTTGGTTTACAACTCATTTTTAACTTAATAAAATAAATAAGTTAGTCAAATGCTAATGGAGCTCTCAAATGAAGTGCCCTTTTTATTGATAAATTAAAAAATGTCATGCAAAACTTTTTTATAATTAAAATTATATATAATTAAAACATAATATTACAATGAAATAAGCAATATCCCTTGATACAACTGTTAATTATCCTAACAAAGTAATTAAACAGTTAAACAATTTACCGTTGCAAAAAGAAACAATTTTTTAATTTCTTAAACTTTTCAGTCTCTTAAAAACAGTCACATAAGAAATACGATGAAAAATCGTTGCCAAACCGAAATTTTTAAAAGAATGAAACTATTCAAAATGATGCAATTT
>KK112695.1:1092031-1104149 GCA_000611955.2 Stegodyphus mimosarum | reverse complement strand
TATATATGTATGTATGTATGCATATGTGTAAACACACCCACATATATGCCCACAAGAGTATGCAGGCATACATATTTTAATCCAGTCTCAATACATAGAAGATTACCCAAAAGAAAATAGAACTTCTGTCAAGTATTTTTTTACGTATTTTACTCCAAAGAACAAGCTGGTTAATAATAGTGATCAGGTCCGCCTCCAACACTTTTTGGTGCTCTCCACGATCTTTACCGTTGGTGCCACGTGCAATCAAAATATATCAATAATTCAAAGCAAAATTTACCTTTACTTAATTGTCATTGCGAAAACAACTTAGTTGACAGCCTAACCAGCTGTCTATTTCGTCTGTACCTGAAGCCATCACTGATACTGATCATAAATAATTTTGTTGCACAAAAAATATCAGTGATTCATATATATGTTACGGTGAAACACCAAAATCTGGAGAATGTCGACTTTCACCGGTGAATGTCAACATTCACATAGTCGCTTGGTGTATGTCCGAAATATTTTCCAAATACTCTTATTTCTGACTTACACCGGTGAATGTCGACATTCACCATGTACTAATGGTGAATGTTGAATATATGAGAATATTATATTTCCTTCTCCGTCATTCAGTCGCGAAAAAACGCACAAGTACTTAAAACACACAATACATTCAAAATGAGAAAGGAAAATAATAGAAGTTAAAAAACGTACTTAATTATACAGTACGTAGTAAATGAGAAAATAAAATAATAGTCATAAAAAACTTACTAAATTACATGATTCAAATCTAATTCATTGCAACAACTTAAACTACTATGAGACTTTGAATTGCACAAGAGGCCCTTGCTCTTAGAACTGCATTTATAGGAAACAGCCAGTCGCCTCTCTTTTCGACCTACACCAGAGCATATCTGTGATTGTCGACATACACCGGTGAAAGTCCGAATGTACAAGAATGCAATGTTATATTCGATCTTTCACCGACGTATTTGGTGAATGTTGACATTCTTCGGTGAAAGTCGACATTCTCTAATTTCGGTCTTTCACAGTAACATATACACTGCGCCAAAATAAAATGGGACAGTTCTATATATCTCCCGTTCTACTGGGCCGACTGACAAAATTCAGATTGCGTGTTTCCTGCCTCGAAAGCTCGACTTGAGATGTGTATTAGATTTATATATAGCGTTTTTCTTATATAGGTATTTCGACACAAAATTGGACTTTTTCTGAAATGTCATGCCAATTTTTTTCCATATTTCGATTCCACGACTCAAATTATGTCAAACTGCCTAGTTTTGTAAAAATCGCACGAGTATTTTTTAAAAAATTAGCTTTCAAAGTTTTAGGTCCTCAATGTTAATTGAACAAGATATATATTTATTAATATCTCTTTTTTTATTAAACTTGCTTGATTCCTTCTTTCACATTTGAAAAGTTAGGTTCATTCTAAATAAAATTCGCCCATTTTTTATGATTTATTTTTAAAATTTTTATTTTTAAATAATTTTTATAAATTTTTCGAAAAAAATTTTAAATTATAATCCACAAAATGCTTACCATCAACTTAAAGTAAATGTATTTCTAAGCTTAACTGCAAAAAAATTAGAGTTTTTTTATTCAAAATTTGCTAAGATATACGTGAATTTATATATTTGCGCGCTTTGAAATTTGGCATATTTCTTAAAAGCGATAATAACACAAAATGTGGTTTACACACTTTGTTAAAATTATTTGAAAATATGAACGATGACTTTTTTTTCCGGTCGTTTGCAATGAAAAAAACAAAAGAAAACTAGATTGCTATAAATTAAGAAGTTCGCTAAGTAAATTATCCTTGGCGAAAACTGAAAAAATTACGCCAAGATAGATTTTTGAATTTCTCACCAAATTTTACAAAATTTACTATTTAGGCATTATTTGAGTCGTAGAATCGTAACATGTAAAAAAATTGGTATGTTTTTTCAAAAGAAGTCTGATTTTGTGTCAAAATACCTATCTTAGAATGATGCTATTTATAAATCTAATATATATTCTAAGTCGAGCATTTGAGACATGAAAAACGTAATTTCAATTTCGTCAATGGGCCCACTAGAACGGAAGATGAATTTCTCCAAAAATCTTCTCTTTGATGCCACTGCTGTATGTTAAAGATTAGTTTGAGATCATCAGCGGCCGAGCCCTAAAATCGCTAAATACCGGCCTGGATTCGATTCCACGGGACGGGCATTTTAGTGGTTTTAACCACGTGTAATATGTAGACGAGTAAGTTTTGCTGAGAAAGTCTTTTACGAAAGTATCCTTCCCTTAGCTCAAAGGCTACTTAGCAAAGGGGAGAAATGTCTTCGAAATGGCTCACTCAAAAGCATTAGCTTCCGCATGAGGCAGCAAAAAGTTAAAATATTTTTCTATAAAAAGCATTACCTGCACAATGCAATTATGCAAATTTCTTGTCGACGTTTTGTGATACCAATATAATCTTAAAGCTTGTTAATAGACTAATCGGAATAAATTTAAAAGCAGTCATGCTTTATAACAATGATCCCGTCAGTGTCGTTTGCTGATATCGCATACTTGAAAAAATTCATATAAAAGTACGGAACTTTTGCTCAGATGTATAAATATTGGGAAATGTACGCATCAGATAAAAAAAAGGGTTTAAAATAATAAAAATTAAATTAGAGTTTATTAACAATAATAGAAAAACGTATGTTTTTTTTATTAGAATCCGAATGGAATATTCTTCCCTTACAACTCTCGTCAGCGTCTTCTTGTTTTGAACCTAAGCATTTAGATGACGCTAGAGTAAAGTTACTTCTTATATCTTAGATGTTTCCTACATAGTACACCATTCTACTTTCAGATGACAGCATGAAACATTGAAATTTATAAAATTAGATATGTCACAATATGCTATAAAAAATGTACACAACAATTGAAAATACCAGTCAATCAGGAGAAATTTTGTGGGAACAACAACTATTTAAAAAAAAAACGAAGATTTCATATTTTAAATTACGTCCAAAGAGGCGGTTTTTAAACATTTTGTGTGTTACCTTTATTTATTAAATATCATGTTCTTCGCACTTAAACCATAAAATTCAGTCAAAGAACAATAATTTTAAACTGAATATATCTTTAGAATTTCCTATACACAGTCTCACGCCCTGGAGAGAAAAACGTTTTTCCTGTACAACGTTGCCATGGCTCGCTTTGAAATCCTTCAGTTCGTTAATCAAAAAATCGTTCAAATTTTACAAAATATGAAATCTATAATGAAACAAATTTGAAATTTGGGCTTCCAGATACCCATATTCGCAGCAGGATTACGTCATTCAAATTTCGATGGCTCTAGGTACCGTTGTTTTATCACAATGCGAGAAACATGCATACATTTATGCACATTCTTCATTATTTAATTTTTTTAAATATAACATAGGGCTGCAATATTTGGTGGCGGCAGTTTGAAAAGTAAACCGACATTTAATGTTTCCGAAGCAAAATCGCAAAACGAAAACAATAGTCCTTCAGAAACAAAGCTCCTTTGGACTAAAAAGAAAAACCTGAAAGGTTTCAGATTTTAAATTACGTCCAAAGGGGCGTTTTTTTAGCATTTGGTTTGTTACCTTTATTTATTGAATATCATGTTCTTCACACTTAAACCATAAAATTCAGTTCAAGAGCAATATTGCAAAATAATTTTAAATTGAACATATCTTTAGAATTTTCTAGACACAGTCTCACGCGCTGGAGATAAAAATGTTTTTTCTGTACAACGTTGCCATTGCTCGCCTTGAAATCCTTGAGTTTGTTCATCAAATATTAGTTAAAGTTTTACAAAATATGAAATCGATAATAAAACAAATTCCAAATTTCAAATTCGGCCTTTCATATGCCCTTACTCGAGTGGAAACGTTCAATATTCAAACTTAGATGGCTCTAGGTACAGTTGTTTTATCCCAATGCGAGAAACATGCATACATTTATCCAGATTCTTCATTATTTGATTTCTTTAAATATAATACAGGGCGATAACATTTGGTGGCAACAATTTGAAAAGTGAAAGAACGCTTTTAGTCAATCAACCGAAAATGCCAAAACGAATTTAATAATGGGCAAATTGCTGCTTTGGATTAAAAATAAGAAAAACATTTAGAAATCAATATGAAGGAAAATTTGTTTTTTTTTATAAAGTCCAAAAGCAGTTGAGCATCAATTCACTTATAAAAATGTCCACAAAACAGAAAAGTTAAAGTTATATTTTTAAAAAAACTAGTCCATGGTTTCATAAACGGCGTAAGTGCTTATTTTCATATATCTTATTTTCATGCACATTTGTGAAGAAACCGCACTTTTCAGCATTATATGTCTCATTTGTCTCGATTTTTTATCGCTTATGGTTTGAGAAATTTGGGTTTTAGCTTAAGACCAGAGTCTGTATAGCATATGTTTGAATACTACTCTGTCATGAAACTAGAATTATGGGAAAGTTAGTCAGTCACGTTATCACATCATTGGTTACCGCCCGAATGTGACTAATACACCATCTTTAAAATATGCAGCGTCGATAAAAAGCGACAAGGCAATCCTTTCTAGCACCAAATCTGATCATCATACACCCACTTCCAAAAGTTAAGCACGAAGATGTAAAATGCAAAAAAATCAACAAATACTGCTTTGATTAACACAAAATTTGGCAGGAAAGTAGCATGTATATTTATGCATAAATCAATAATTATATTCAGAAATTAAAACAATATTAAATTTTTGCAAGTTATCAGATAATGACATACTGGAGACTTAAACAGAATTATGTATAAAGTGAAAATGAACAAAAGGACATTAATAGGGTTTGTGATCCCCCCCCTCATCTGTATAATAAGTTTACACCTTGTGACCATGCTTTCAATTAGGTGGTCAACCACCGCAGAATTAAGCAATCGCCATTCTTCCTGTAGAGCAGTTTCCAGCTTAATAAGAGGGGCTGGAGGTAGGAAACGTGAAGATACAGCAGGGATGAGAGCATCCCAAAGATTTTCAATGGAATTAAGGTCGGGCAAATATGCTGGCCACGCCATACGCACAATCCCTTCACTTTCCAGGTAGTCATCGACGATGTCAGCTCTATGGGGACGTGCGTTATCGTTCATTAAAACAAAAGCAGGGCCAACTTTTGCAGCGTACAATCTCACAATGGATTCTAGGACTTCATCTCGATACCGGACAGCCGTCAAAGAACCCCGTTTAAAGATGTGCAGGTCGGTGCTGTATCCTAATGAAATCCCTGCCCACACCATAATGCTTCCGTCTCGGAATGCGTTATGTTCGGTGATGTTTTGGGACTGATTCGTTGTTCACGCCATATCCTTACACGCTTGTCATCTGGCTCCAGAGCAAATCTTGACTCATTAGAAAACATGACATTGCCCCAGTCAGACACATTCCAATTGGCATGTTCCCGGCACCGCTGTAATCGTGCCTTTCTTCATTGGACGGATAGAGGAACACAAACTCGAGGTACCCGGGCGTACAGTCCACTCATATGTAATCTTCGGCATACGGTAGCTGCAGATATCACCTTACCAATGGACGCTGTAACCATAGATGTCACACGTGTGGAGGTCGCTCTGCGATTCCGCTTGGCTACCATAGCAATATATCGATCTTCCGCGGGGGTCGTAACCCTTGGACGACCGGCTACAAGCCTTCGGACAACTGTCTGTGTGGTTTGGAATTGTTTCCATAAACGTGAAATTACAGAATGATGAACGCCGAAGAAAAGAGCAACATCTGTGATCGACTGTCCTGCTTCAATGCGCCCCACAGCACGCCAGCGCTCAGAATCTTCCATTCGTCTTCTGGAAGTCATAGAAACACGTATGTCTTGAAAACAAATTGTACGAAAGTTTTAAACACCTTCTATCAATACTTACAATCAACTTCTGTAACCCTTCATACAGCTGGCTTCTTATAAGACTACCTTTTTTGCATGTTTCTTGACATAAAAGCGCGATTGGCTGTTACCTAACATATTTGCATGCTTCTATCTACCTCTGCAGCGAATTGCAGCCTCTTCAATTCTGATTGGCTTCCGGAAATTAGCATTTTCCTCTCCGTGCTTAACTTTTGGAAGTGAGTGTAGTTATGGGGAAGTATACATATTAGGTAACAGAAGCTCTAAAACCTAAGGGGGCGCTACAGGAATTTAAGTAACAGTTACTGATTCGCCGTTTTCTACATAAATTGAGAGAAATACACGTGCCATTCTTGTGCTATCTGAATGTAGTAGCTTTCTTCTTGGTCTGAATTTCATATCTTTAATTCTTGAGTGTCTGTATGAAACCTGGACATTCAAATTACTGCTATCTTTTTAAAAAATGGAATCGTATGTATGTACACATCAACATTCGGCTTCTTGGAAATAATGTGCTAGTTTGATTCTATTTGTATAACCCTTAGAATCGTTCTGAGATAAATTAAAAATTTCAGTAATTTAAAAATATTTTAGAACAAATCGAATGTTTAAATGTTAAAAGTTAGTTGAACGAAACTGAACGTAACTTTTAATTCATTAATTTAAAAATACAGTTAAAAATTTAATGCAAAATTCAATTAAAAATTGTTTTTATTAAAAACGCAATTTTTTAAACTAATTTTAAACTTGTTAATTTAAAAATTAAGTTAATAAATTAAGCGCGTTTACGCAACTGAGACCAAACTGTCTGGAGTAATTGTTGTGAAATTAAAGAAGAAATATACAGAACTGAAAGAACAGTCTGTACTCACAGTCCATTTCAAGTTGTAGATTGATACAAATGTGTTCCAAAAGTCTGACATCAGAAAGATTAATAGCCAACTTCTGGCACATGAAACTGGGTCTCAGGAAACTTATAGAATTTCCTTACAAAATCCATACTTCCCACAAATAGTTTTTGTCTTGTTTTATACCAAGATTATTGATTTGTACCGCCTGGAAGAAAGCTTATAATGAATTTGATCCAACCTCTTATTGAAGTGTGCTATTATAGTGGTAATATTAATTCAATTTATTTGTTTTTAAAGAGGGATTTCATCTTGAAAATATTTTATACAATTCTCTGTGCTAGATATACAAGTATTATTAGCATTCATGATGTAAATCATTTCCCCTTCGCTGAGTTAAAAAGGTCGTGTAAGAAATATTGTAGATGAGAATAATTTTTAGCAGTGTTCGTTTTGAAATTAAACAAATGAGGAGCAAATGAGTTTCAAGCAAAACTAATAATACAAACTATATTGCTAATGTGTTTATTTTATGAACGTTGTATTTTCTTTCTGTTACTAATTGTATTCGCTAAATTTTAATTATGAATTTCTGTCCCAGGGTGGCCCTGGTAGCGGTCTGTTTGATGCTAGTAACTTTGCTTGTAGTGTGCATCATATGTTGCTGCAAGAACAGAAAAAATAATCCTTCATCTGTTATAGGGAAGATTTTCTTCTCGGTTCCACCAACTACCCTTCTAACAAGTAAGATCCTTAACTTTTTGATTCAGATAACTTTATTGTTTGTAGATAATAATATATTCTGTACACATGAATCATGAAACTGATGATTAATGTACTCAATAATGAATATCTGAATTTTAATAAGTTATTATTTATCTGTTTGTGTAGATATTAGTAATTATTTGATTATCATAAAGGCAAGTCAGTTAAAGTAGTTGACAAATGGCTAAGGCGAAGCATTTGAGTTTTTTTCGCTACAGTGGTTTCTCACACATGTATCTTTTGATACAACCATCTATTTTCAGCAATATTTTTGCTGCAATTATCGTTGAACAAAAGAAAAACTTCTTTCTCTCATTTGGAAAAAGTTTCGTATTGAATTAGTTTTCAGCCAATCTGCTCTCAATATTAAGATTTATCATCCTCCTCCATCAAAATATGATAAGCCAATAACTATAATTAGCTTCCTCGAACGTGACAAAATCATAACTCTTACAGAGTTTGACAGTTTGACACACTGACTCCTAAATGAAAAATTATTATTTAAGAAAATATGTTTTGGCACTTTGTTCCAAAACGAAAAAAGTTGATATCAAAATGTTGATTATCCAAAATAATCTCGTCGTATAGTAAGAATTCTAAAATAAGTATTTCTACGGATAAATTTAAGAAAACCTAATTTATTTTTTATTTGCCCATAAGAAAAGGCAGAAACTCTCCTACTATTAAGTCTATTCCATAGTTACTGTAGCTGTTATTTCAGTCGTTTTCATTTTCCTAATAGAAAATGAAAATATCTGAAACAATAGTGTTAATTTCGCATGCTAGTATAGCTTTAGAAGACGAAAAGGAGATCTAAGTCGTAGAATATCGTATCAGTAAAATTATTTCAATTAAAAGTATTTAAACCACGAACTAACATTCAGTTATGCAAAGATTTAAAAAATAATGTGATATTTGTTACTTGACAATATTTGAAGCTGAAACTCAAAATATTTTACCAGGATTATGCACTCTTTTTGTTATGTTCCTTCATATCATTCTACCAATAATAACTTACACGTAACGATGAACAATTCTCCGCCTGACACTAAGAGAATCATAATCTAATCATAATTTACACCAATGGTTCTAAGGGAGTTGCAAAAACGACTGCAGTTACTGTGGATGGACCGTAATATAACTATTCATTCTTGGTGTTGTAGAATGGATAGGAATAATTCTGTCTTTCAGGCAGAATCTGAAAAGTCTTTGTTATTAGTCAGGGGCATTAAGGCAGATTACACTTGCGCTAAAACATTTTCTTTTCTTGTCGTCAATTTCTCCGATTTGGCTTAACCGCAGCAATAGCCTACTTGTAAGGTTTACACAAAAAAAAAAATTTCACGCCTTTCCAGTCTTTATAAATTAGACAAGTCTTCGGTCCCGTCTCACACAGGAGTAGCAGGTAACGCAAAGGATGATAAGATAGTCAAAGTTGCAACAGTTCTCCAGATGCTCCTAAAAGAAACATTCTTATCCTCGTATTCAGATTCCATCTCCAAGTCAGGATAAATTTACTAAATATTTTCTCAGACCTCACGCAGTATTTTATGGGTAATAGTATCTTTGGTACATATTTCTAACATTTTCGCCTCAGAGGTATAGACCACGCAGATATCGGAGGCCTCGACCACTTAATCTTTGATTGCTCTTATACAAGCTAGAATCATCTCAAGAAACCAACTGACCCTTGCCTTTTGGCATGGGCTGAAGGAGCAATGAGTAATCCCTACATCTCAAAAGAAAACAGCATAGGCCATTCACGCTGCTTGCAGTTCTTTCAGAACTTCAATTTCATCTCGAGCTTCAGTAAAGCACTGTGGCACCCTATAGTCAATAACACTAACACTGCTAATCTACCAACGGCTTCACTATTTAATGATACTCATAAATATTGAAAATAGTTACAAAACTTCTCACTGTTTGTATTATGATATACACTGAAGAGTCAAAACATTATGACCACCAAATGTCAAAGCGTCGGCCACGCAAAGTCGAGATATTCTGATACGACGATGTTTGAGCTCTAAGCTGCCGCTCCATGACATCCCAAACGTATTCTATCAAGTTAAGATCCGGCGAGTTAGATGGTCAGGACATTAATTTGAATTCATTCTTTTACTGTTGGAATTACTCCAACACTATTCGAGCCTTGTGACATGGGGCGTTGTCCTGCTGGAAGATTCCATTTCCAGTTGGTTACAGACGCCATGGGTGCAACTAATCCGCAATTATGATTAGGTAGTTCGCAGCTTTTATGGTCTGTTCCACCATAACTAAGTGTTCCCGAGACTACCATGAGAACGTCTCCCAAAGCATAATACCGCCACCACCAACCCGTGTATGACCTGCTGTACAGGGAGGAACTGCTGTTGTTGTTGTTGTAATTATTATTATTATGCCGCCCAGATGGAAAAGTGGTTGTTAGTGACTCTGACAGCCTTACAGAAGAGCACGGGTTCGAATCCCGGAGAAGGCGAGGACGTTATTTGACGTCAGCTAATGGTATATTAGCTGCCTCTATGATAAAGAGATCACAACTTCCGGCATCAGTAGTAACCAACGCCTATAAATGGCTAGAACCCACCGCTGAAAAAAAAATGTTATTATTATTATTATTAATTATATATGTAATATAAATACTTATAAGATTAATACAAAATTACTCCATCGCCAATGGATTTTATTTTGAAAGATGAAGAAAATGTATAAGGTTTAAAAAAAATGGTGAGAGAATTACAAATTTTGAAATCAACATATTATTATTATTAAACGTTTTTTATCTCACACTTAAGAGATTAAATAGCACATATTGAAAAACGTTGCTCAGAATTACAGATTAAATAACTTTTCAAATGACTCTTTTTCGATCAGCAATGCATTTTTACTACATTGAAGAGAAAAAATTGTGTGCTTTGCTGATTGGAAATTATGTGCTGTCATGTTTCTGATTTTTATTAGTAACAAATCAGATTTCATCGCTAAGTAAAAACAATAATATCTATTCTAGATGTTAAAAAACTAGAATTCGCACCGAAAATTGGAAATTTTTTTCAGTACATTTATTTTAAAAGTTACATTAAAGTGGATAATGATGAGAAGTGCTCAAACTAGAATGTACGGAATAGTTAATATGATAAACATTAGTAAGCGTGATTAATGGCTACATATCCTAATGAAGAATAAGTCGAACTCGCTGCTCCAGTTCAATATTTTATTTTTATTTATTTTAGACAGCATATCTAGATCATCAAAATTAAACTTACGCTGTTTGATACGATTTTTGTTTTCGCCTCTTGCATTTTGTTACTCGCAGATAATGTTATGCAGAGCCTTTACATTATTAAAAACTATTTGCTTTAATTAATTTTCATATTTTTTCAGTACTGTGTAACTTATTCTTAGATAAGCTAAGTTTAATTATTATTATTATTATTTTTTTTTAGTTTTCTAGATTTTTGCTTCGTATGGTTATACTGTTTTAATTCTATGCAAAATTTCAGCTCGTGATCCCGAAGGTATTATTCAACCAGATGTCATGTTTTATACTCGACCACCGACTAGAAATCAGTTATCTCCAGCTATTGTAGCTCATGCACTGCCTCCATTAACTGCAAAAGATAGACTAACTACTCCCATTCAGCCTCTTAACCCAGCGTACCAGCCTTCACAACCTGTGACTGTAACTACTGCCGCTTCTGGGACCAGCGGAAATGAACTGACACTACCACCTGGATATGTCGCAAATAGAGAAGTGAAATATCGGTGAATGATTGGTGGCGCCATCTCTCGGTTATAAGTAAATACAAATATTAAATACATAATATTAGTTTTAAAAATAATAGAATTGAAGGAATTTTTTCCCTTTGTACACGTGATACTTTTAAATTTTCAGTATCAAGTTTGATTAAAGTGAAAAATAAACTTATAAAAATGAAAAGAAATAATAGGTAAAAAAATGAAATAAAAGGTTTACAACTATTGCTATATTACGAGCAAATTCTATATGATATTTATTTCTCTAAAAATTTGCGTCCTATATGAAATTTTTTGTTTTAAAAAGTTAAGATTACTAATACTATTAATATTTCCAATTTTTGTCAAGAAATGACAGAAATTAATGCTTCTATTTGAAGGGGATTCTAATCTAAATAAGAGAATTTAGGCGGCATACATGGATCACAGTTTATAATGTTTTGTTAGCTTAAAGAAGCTAAAGAATCACTACAAAAATGATTTCCAAGTATTATTTCGGGGGGGGGAGTCAACGTTTATTTAGTATTAAGTAGTTCCTTGTATTTCAAACAGATGAGAAGTACAAAAATAAATCGATAAAATCCTGGGTTATTTCACCGTAGCTTAAAACGAACTGTTTTAAGCTACGGTGAAATAAATGCATAAAGATAATTACAAAAAAGATGCATGTTTGTGAGCAATTGACTGGTACATTTAATTATTAGGAATAAATACTTGGTAGCTCATCCTAAGCAAACAAAAGATTAAATTTAATCGGACTAAGAAAGAAATATTTCCGTGAATAATTCTGAAAGTCTTTCAGTTTGTCTTTCAAGCAAAAAAATTATTAATTATTTATTAAAATAAA
>KK112695.1:1066399-1091995 GCA_000611955.2 Stegodyphus mimosarum | reverse complement strand
CAATACCTGCAGAACATGCAGTAACTATTCAAATAATTTATTTATTAAAATATAAGAATTCTAATTTTCTTTTTTTCGTTTTCTTTAAATTTTATTCGTTACTTAAATTAATTATTTGCATAGTGAACTTCAAAAGATAAATGCACTTCTGAAAGTGGATGTAATTTTTCCCATTTAAGGGGAAAAAGAAGCAAGTTTAAGCTTCTGATTGTCGTTTAACTTAAAATGCTTTCTTAAATACATAAAAATAAACAGTTGTCTAATTTTATTCCTATTAAGTTTTTCTATCGCGAAATTTCTTTTAATTGTGGAATTTATAATCGTTTTCTTGCTTCTTTTCTAATTCCAACGTTTACCATTTGTAAATAAAAAGTTAAAAATGCATAGGGAAAGTTAAATCTTAAGTTTCTCAAGTTTCCTGAATACACATGACTTGTGATAAAACATGAGTGTTAATTGCTCTTCTCACAACTTATACAGTTTGATTAGTTTTGAGTAGAGTAAACTGGTATCAAACTCCTAACAGACTGGAAGCTATTTATCACTTACTATAAAGTTAATAAAGTTAATGGTAAAGTCTTAAGAAGGTTTAAAACAAACCTTTTTATTAAATCAGAACTGGAACATAAATGCACGTCTCGTACTTGACAGATCAGCCAACCACTTATGACGATGTAACTTAACCCTTAAATGAATGTAGTTACCATTTGGCAACATACTCATATTCAGTCATGTAAATCAAATCAAAACACAAATTTTAGCTTCCTGCATAGTGTAACCAATTGGATACATACTGTTTATGTACATTTTGAAAGTTTCAGTGGGATGTAGCGGTCATTACTGTGAACTGATGTGTAGGGTGTGGACATCATTTCTGTTTACGAATTTTTGATTTTGTGTTTGTTGTTACTTTGATGTATTCAAAGTTTTAAAATTGTTTGAACAAATTTAGAAGGTATGTATTATTGCATAAAATTTTTATTACACATTTGCCTATCATATTTTTTTTTTGTAAAAGTTAATAATATTTTTTCAAAAATTGGAATAAAAACTTATTTTAAAATTTGTTTAATATTTATTTTATTTGATATTAATTCTAATGCATTTTTGACTTTAAAAATAAAAATAAAAATTTATGCATTTAAGAGTTCAAATAACAGTCAGTTTCAGGATTAAAACAAAAACTAGTAGCCAAGGAGTACGCAACAGATTTACCCAGAGCACTTAAATTTCTCACCGACGTAACAACTTAAATGTCGGCAACTAATGCAAAACCGAAGAATTAAATCTTATCTGGGATAGCGAAACCTAGCATCTTGACCTCGAGAGGCAGAAACATTCTCTGTCTTAAATGATACTGATACTGATTATTAAGTTGCTTATATTGCCCCAGAAGAGGCTTTAATAAGCTACCTAAGAAAATTAAGCTACTGAGGGCCCATGGCTTTGAAGAACTAGCAGTTGAAACTCCAGAAACGATCCAGAAAGTGAGGTAAAAGTGGGGAGATCTTTGTCTTCTTTACTGCCTGTGTGCCAATCTAATGGAAAGCAACGGCAAACTAAAGCTACACCGCGCAAGAAAACAAGTAAACATTGACAGTCAAAACTACGTTTCGAAGTCGTGATCTCTAAGCATGTGAGCAGCAAATGATTTGATCAAATTATCTTCTGGAATAATTTGGTAACTAAGAATTTCTGAAAATTTTGCAGCATCACAGCTAAGTCCAATTTTGAAGAAACGCTTTAAGTTCAGTAATGTGGTCCACTATCGAATCGATTTTCGAGTCATCAATGATCAGTTTGTTTCTAATCAGGTAAATATGCATTTACAACTCTTTTTAGAACCTTATTCTGAACTATCTGAAGATTGTGGAGTTCTGCCTTTGAGGCTGACTCCCAGGTTGCAGATGCCTAGCATAGAATTGGCCTTATAATGCATAAGTAAATCCTTCTCTTTTTCTTGAGAGACAGTCCAGAGTAATTTCCAAGGACCACAGGAAGTTGGTTGGCGATATAACAAGCTTTTCCTGTGACGTGCTTAATGTGACAAGTCCATGCGAGCCTTTTTCTAACTATAAGGTATTTCTCCTGCCTTCTTCGCATTCCTTCGTAGTGTAGTGGTCAGCATGCTCGACGCGTATTCGAGAGGTCCGTGGTTCAAGTCCCGCTGAGAGTACTGCACATTTCTTCGCTTTCCTGCTTTCAAAAAATACCTAATGTCTCTACGGTGGGGCCCGAACTAAAAATATTGGTGGATGATGATTCCTCACCACCAGGATTTGGCAATTAGGTCCCTTAATCCCCAATCGCTCTTTAAAAGGGAGGGAGTATATAATGTATTTATCCCTCCTTCTTCGCATGCCTTCGTGGTGTAGTGGTCAGCACGTTCGAAGCGTTTTCGAAAGGTCCGTGGTTCGAGTCCCGGCGAGGGTTTTGCATATTTCTTCACTTTCCTGCTTTCAAAAAATATCTAATGTCACTACATAATGATAACCTCTAGACAATTTACATTATATGCACGGTTCACAACTTCTTCGAATGAGTAGAAGCTGTGCAATGCTATATTCCGCACCTTGCATCTCCCTATCAATTAGGAGCTTAGACTTTGAGCCATTTATACTAATTCTCCATTTTCTGATCTAGTCCTCCATATTCTGTCTTAAAATCTGAAACATAACTTGTTATTTAAAATAATAATAACCTTATAAACTCATTCATAAAACAATTCCTTGTCCGTAAGTGGTGCAGTTCCATTATTTCAAAATTTGAGGAAATTCAGGTTTTAATTTTCATTGCTAACCTGTTACCTTTAACCTTTTCGGTTTTGTATTGTTTGGTGAGGGTTGTTATTGGATTTGAAATGACAGCATATTCTTATTAATTATCATTCTTTTTGTATTTCTCTTATGTCATTAAGTCATTTCTGATGTTGTTTCAAAATCTCAGAAACCAGACTCACACTATTAGAAACATGAAGAAAATACAAATCAGTTTCTCAAATTAACCAAAGAAGTAAAAAAAAAGGAAAGAATACAGATGAATTATAAGTTATTGGGGGCTGAAGATGTAAGAAAACTTGTTACAGTTGTTTCTGCATAAAACATGCAACATGAATCACGAGTGTCTGTCTGCTTTAGCATACAGTGTCTCACAAAAGTGATGGGACACTTGTGCTTTACAAAAGGAAACTGTGGTAAAATAAATTAAAAAAACATGTAAAAATTTTTTGTGGGTGTGTTTCTTACTTAAATTTAGTAACAATTATTACATAACATACATTTTCTCAAAATATTAAAATATTAATTTAATAAAAATACAATTGTTTAGAACGGAGCAAAAAATGGCTCACATAAGCGATGGGACACTTACTTTTCCACCAAATATTTATCCAAAAATTTTACTTTTTAAAAGGTTTTAATATTTTATTGGATTTCTTTTTACTTTTAAAACATGATTTAATCTTCTTGGGATGGATTCAAATAATGTTTTTGTGATTTCTGGAGTGATTTTACCCCATTCTTCTTGAAGCACCGATTTTAATTGTTGTTTTGAAGAAATGGTGTGTTTGCGAATTCTTGATTCCAATTCTTGCCAAATATTCTCTATGGGATTTAAGTCTGGAGATTGTGGTGGTATTTTTATTATTTCAGGACAGTTATACAGCAGCCAGAGTCTAACGTTCAAAGCAGTGTGCTTGGGGTCATTGTCCTGGTAGAATTTAAAATCGTTATGAAGGTTCAATTTTCGTGCTGGCCAATATACTTGTACTGATCCATTATACTGTCAATAAAAACAAGATTACCAACTCCAGCGGACGACATACACCCCCATACCATAACTCCTCCTCCATGTTTTACTGCTGGCACCAAGTTCTGTTTGCGAAATTTTTCCCTGGGTTTTCTCCACACCAAGATTCTACCGTCAGAACCAAATATATTAAATTTACTCTCATCAGCAAATATAACTTCATTTCAATAATCAAAATTCTTATTTATGTTGAATTTTGCGAAAGCCAGTCTGAGTTTTCTATTCCTCTCACTTAAGAATTTTTTCCTGGCTGCTTTAACGTGATATCCAGTAGATCGAATTACTCTTCTAATAGTCTCAGGATTAAAAATTATTCAATATAATGCTTGTAAATCAGTAGCAACTTTAGCACTCATTCTTGGATTTTTTTTAATATTTCGAACGATAATTCGCTTTATTCCATTGGATAGCTTTGATGGTCGGCCAGGTCTTCTTTTATCCTGAATCGTATGATTCTTTTTATATCGTTTAATGATATTGAAAACTGTTGAATGACTCAAGTTAACTGTTTCAACAGTTTCTCTAATAGATTTTCCACGTTCAATATGCAAATTAATAACTAATTTTCGAATTTCAGGCAAAGTTTCTTTTCGTTTAGCATTCGTGGGTGCACAGAGCTAAAAAACACAAAAATTCCAAAACAAACTGGAGAGAAATAATGCAGATGATTTTGTAAATTATTGCCAATTGCTCTTGAGTAAAAATAAAAACCTCCAAAAATATTTTTATTGCTTCAGAAGATTTTTGTTGCATAGTCTAATGGTGTCCCATCACTTATGTGAGTCATTTTTTGCTCCGTTCTAAACAATTGTATTTTTATTAAATTAATATTTTAATATTTTGAGAAAATGTATGTTATGTAATAATTGTTACTAAATTTAAGTATGAAACACACCCACAAAAAATTTTTACATGTTTTTTTTTTAATTTATTTTATTACAGTTTCCTTTTGTAAAGCACAAGTGTCCCATCACTTTTGTGAGACACTATATATTAGAATTAATAAATATTAGGCATAGATAATATTGTTACGGATTTCGTATTTATTTAGCTATTTATTTAGAATTGTAATTAAAATTGTTTTATTTTCCCGTGCAACGCAGACGATTTTTGAAGAGAAAGCTACGTCGGAAAAGTAAAAATAAAATAGCGCGTGCATTTAATATTTAATAAATAAATATTTCGTAATTGCTGTTGCCATCCACAAAAATCGAGAAAATAAGTTTTACCAGACCGTTCTAGTGAAAAATTAAAAAGCTTATAAAAGCCAAATTAAAACACCTCAGCTCAGTTGCAGCTGTTTTAAGTTAACTGTTGTTTACTTAATGCTGTTATTGATTGTAGCGAATTCGCTGTGAGATTGGATTAACTTTCTTTGTTTTGAACTGAGTTAATTAATTTAGTTCATTTTTAACGTTTCAGATATTGGGATATTGTACGAATATCTCTGAGGAAATCTTTCAGCACCTTGTTTTATTTCTTGTGAAAAAAAATAAATTTTGTTAATTTTTTAACGACTTGTGCATTCAGTCCATTACGAACCCGTAAGCACGTAACAATATTAATTACCGATGTCTTAAGTTCGCAATATTTGTGTTGGCAACTTAATGATAAATAATTCTTACATTATAGTAAAATGATTAATACAAAGAACTATGTTGAATACTTGTTTCCCATATTTTCTTGCTTCAAAGGTAGTTAATAATCTGCAGGTGAGTATAAGATAAGATGTTTAATTCTACAGAAACACTAACACACATCTGCACATAAGCAGTTGCTTGAGTAGCAGTTTTCTGCGAAGGAAGATTGATCTGCAGTAGCAGTTAAGACAAATCTTTTTAATTTAATGCTTTATATTCTCAATTCAAAATTTAGCTTGTTAGGTAATTCTCCCACCTTCTTTGCATGCCTTTGTGGTTTAGTGGGCAGCACGCTGGGCGCGTATTCCAGAGGTCTGTGGTTCGAATCCGTCGAGGGCATAGCTCATTTTTCACGTCTCCTGCTTCCAAATAACCCAATGTCTCCCCAACTGGCACCCGAACTAAAAAGGGGATGGATAATGATTATTCACCACCGGGATTTGCCGATTGGGTCCCCTGAACCTCAGTCACCCTTTAAAAGGGGGAGTATATAAGGTATTTCTCCCACCTTCTTCGCATGCCTTCGTGTTGTAGTGGTCAGGACGCTGAGTGCGTATTCCAGAGCTCCGTGGTTCGTGTCCCGGCGAAAGAGTTGCTCATTTCACATCTCTCTTGCTTCCAAAACCTAATGTTTCTACAAGCTCAGCAGTCAGATCAAAGTAGAAAATCTTCTATGAAAGGAAAACGTGCTTGGGAATCCAAATCTGTATCTAAATAGACTTTTTCATTTTAACTGTATTTGCGAAAATACTTCCACTAAAAATATCAAGGAGATGACATCGCGGAAGAAAAATACGGTGACAATAAAAAAAACAGTAACAATGCAAAGTGGAAAAAACAGGAAAAAAAGAAAAGAAAAAAAAATCTGAAAGGTTTCAAATTTTATATTATGACCAAAGGGGCGTTCTTTTACGTTTCGTGGGTTACCTTTATTTATTAAATATCATGTTGTTCGCATTAAAACCATAAAATTATATTCAACAGCAGTATAAAAAAAAAAAAAAAAAGAAAAGAAAAGAAAAAAGAAAGAAATCCTGCTCGTATAATATGCGTGCTTGAACGCGACGTTAATGTTAATGGAACGCTTTGAAATACAGCTAAATCAAAAATTCGTCAAAGTTTTACAAAATATGAAATACATAATAAAAAAAAAATTCCAAATTTGGGCTTGCCAGATGTCCATATTTCAGTGAGGGACTACTTTATTTAAAATTTGATGTCTGTAGGTACCGTTGTTTCTTCACAATGCGAGAAACATACATGCATTCAGGCAGATTCTTTCAAATATAATGCAGGGCTCTAATATTTGGTGGCAACAATTTGAAAAATGATTCAGACTTTTACAGTAAACCAACGCAAAATGCCAAAATAAAACTTAATAGCCCATCTGGGGGCTAATAAATAAATTATAATGTTATAAAAGAAGACAGTAAAAATGGCAATAACCTGCTTACCATGATCAGCTTACAATGAAGCATTTCTTTTTATACCATGATCAGCATTTCTTTTCTTACTTTTTTTTTTTTTTTTTTGCATATTATGTTCGACATTTCTTTTCGATCTCATTTTTACATTTTCGAATTTTTAAAGCATTTTTTAAGTTTTGGAGACTTAAATTTTAACTATTCGAGGTAGGAGATCGTGATCTGAAACTTTCGAATTGAAACTTTTTTTCTTGTTTTAAATCAGTTTCTTATTTTGCTGCGTCTTTTCTCTTAAGATATTTCATGCGATTTTTCTGCACGATGTCCATGCAATGATTTCATTTACAGATGTTTACCTTACGTTTATACTTCATAGTCTGTTCTTTCTGGTTTTTTTAATTGCATTTTTCTCTCAAGCGATAGGTATTTTGTTGGCTTCCAAAAATGAAGTAACAGCAACTTAAGGCTGTGAAAATACGTTATTTGTTACAATATCTTACTGAAAATAGAACATACTAGAAAAGTTATTGTTTTATGACACTTAAATCGTAAGTTCTTATAAGATTTGAGTTTAAAAAAAAAAAATTTTGCATCATATGTAGAATTTTTTTTCGCTTCAGATTAAAGTCTATCATAAAGGAATTATATTTACCGTTATCGAAGTAATATTTTCAATAAATACTAAAAATACATTAATATTAAGACCATACATTTTAAAGGATTTAAATATAACAGAGGATCTACTATTCTTCCACGAACGTTGGTTTATGAAATAGTTTTGGCAGAGCAAGTTCAAGATTTTAGATACAAAAACATAAACTTTTAGTTTATACGTATCTGCTATCATACAATGATTTATTTGTTATATGGAATTAAAATTATAAAAGAGATAAAAACTTAAATAATTTTGCAAAGAAGCTTGATGAGCAAAATAAAGTTTGTAGCAGTTTTTGACAATATACTTCAGGGCAACCAATTTTTTTTTTACTCTTTCGAAATAATCAGTCAAATATCTCTCTGTTCCTAAAACAAAAAACATGATTTTTTTAATTTTTAAAATATAAGTTCATTACATAATTTTTTGTATTGCAGACGTTTAGAATCAAACGTTTCCGCAAGAATTTCGGCGAGCTAAAAAACGTAGAAATAACTTACAAAGATTGAAAGTAAATTAAAATTTTCATATTTTTTTGCAGTGCAGTACAGTGCCGTTGAGGCCCATCTAAGAAATTTACACATCACAATGTTACACTGTTTAAATTTGAGTACATTGAATCAAATCGCAAATACTGTAGGCACTTGTCTTTGTCACTAATCTTTTTTCCTCAGATGTTGTCCGACGATTCGACGACGCCTCCAGAACTAATCAGTCTGCTGATCTGAAAACGTTATAAGGTATATCTCCCTCTTTCTTCGCATGCCTTCGTGGTGTAATGGTCAGCACACTGAGCCGGTATTTCAGAGGTCCGCGGTTCGATTCCCGGCGAAGGCGTTGCACATTTTTCATGACTCCTGCTACTAAATAACCTAATGTCTCTACAACGTTCCTTGACTTTGACATTCATTCAAGTCGCCATGTAACAGAATGAGTAGCGGCGACGCAGTAGGTAGTGATGTTCCCTAGAATTACAACATCAAATAAGCCTTCAGTTTAAATATTGAGTTTCAAACATTTATTTATTGTAAATTCTGAATAATAAAATTTATAAGCATTATCTTATTTCAAAGATAATTTTAATCAAAATTAACAAAAATTAGCACATTGGGAATTAATGTATTAGTTAACGTTTATTTATTGTAAATACTGAATAATAAAATTTATAAACGTTATCTTATTTCAAAGATAATTTAACCAAAATAACAAAAAATTAGCACAATTAATGTACTGGAAAATTTAACAGGAGAATTCTTTTTTATTGCAAAGGCTATTGATTATATATCATTGGCCGGCATGCACCTAAGACGCATGAGATTGGTGCATGAAAATAATATAAAAAGTACAAATGCAAAAAAGACATTACGATAACAATGATTACACCAAAGCTGGGAAAGGGAACAAATGAGTATATGAAGCACTCAATAATAATAATAATAAAAATTCAATTCAACAGCAATATCGCAAAATGATTAAAAAGAGCATATCTTTAGAATTTCCGACACACAGTCTCGCGCGATGGAGATAATTTTTTTTTTTTTTTCGTACAGTGTTGCCGTTTCTCGATTTGAAATCGTTTGAGTTTGTTAATCGGATATTCGTTAAAGTTTTACAAAATATGAAACACATAATAAAACAAATTCCAGATTCCAAATTTGAGTTTGCAAATGCCCATATTCGAGTGGAGGACTCTGGGGACCGTTGTCTTTTTCACAGTGCGAGAAACATACATACATTCATGCAAATTCTTCATTATTTAATTTCTTTAAATATTATGCAGGGCTCTAATATTGGGTGGCAACAGTTTGAAAAGTGAAACTCCGTTTAGAGTGAACCAATGAAATACCAAAACGAAATTAATAGCCCTTCTGGGCAAATTGCCCTTTGGGCTAATAATACTGATAATAATAATAATAAATTAATCTCTGGATGTCAGCTGCATCAACTCTCTAGACTGCCAGCATCGACTGTATAGGTTTTGTTTTTTCAGCGAACATTTTAGCAAATGGTCTCTGGCCATCTCAAAATTCTGGTTGCACAAACTACATAAAGGACTGTCATATATAGCAATGTAATGCAGATGTTTAGCGAGAGATTACAGGAGAATAAAATGTACGTAATTACATTTCAGTCAAAAGATTTATTTTTGCTTATCAACTAAATCAAACCACTACGAGACTTCTTTTTTTCTTATAAAGAAAATGCTGACAAGTATCATTTAATAAACAACTGGAGCAAATTTTAATATTAAAGAGATTTCATTCCTTTCATTATTTTCAATGTCATCAGACTAAAATCCTGCTGTAAATTTTAAATTTGCTTGCGTTTTAATTGTATGTGTATGCAGTTTAAGTTCAGGGATTAGAATACTTAAATCTACATGATTACTTGTGCGTTTCGAAAAATGGCTGGGTTTCGAATTAATTCGAAAACAAACTTTCATTTTTATTCCCGCTAAATCTTTCAGCTTTGGACTGATAGTTCAAAGTCCAGTTGTATTGACATATTCATTACATCACTTTTCACGTTGCGAAAAGGGAGGAAATGAAAGCAGTTAATGTCTTCTTGGTGGTAAACATCTCTGATTTATACAATTCATTATACAACAGTTCGCTTTTCATAACAAAATTAATACTGTTACGGTAGAATCCCGCAAACTTGACATAATGTGGACTGAGAGACTGTCGAGTTTTACGCAATAAGTGGTGCGTTTTTCAAAACCCTTAATATTTAATTGTAAATTTCTCTAGACCTTTATAGCACAATATTGGAGACGGAAAAGTACAGCATACAATTCAAATAATGTTGATATTTTTACTTCTAATTCTAACACAATAGGAGTCATAAAAAGAAGAAATAGTCTAAGATAATTGAGTAAAATAACTTACAGAAATGAAGAAAAATCTTTAGTTTTTGGTAGAAAAATATCGTGTGACGGCATATTGTCTCTCATACTCATTACGCCGTCGTGCAGATTTATCCCATAGGCGACGGAAGAACAAAATATAAATACCAGATGCACCTTGTTCCTCTATACAACGCAGCATTCCTTCAACGGCCTTCAGTCCTTCAAAGCGTGGGTCATCATTTTAGCTTTTCCTTCGTCTTCAATCTCTTCGTTTTCTGATTCATCTTCGTTTTTATCCATATTGTCTTTCACCAGTGCAACTGTTTCTGCATGTCCTAGAATTTCACAATTTTCATTTTGTCCTATCCATTCTTCAACATCACCATCAGTAACTTCTTCGCAGCCTGGATTTTTCTTAAGACAGTCACCTATTGCGCAGTTTTCTGTATCTTCTCTGCTTTCGTGAAATTAGTTTCCTGAATGTCCTGAATGGTCCAGCAACTTTCTCCAGGAACGAACGAGGCTTATATGCTCGATGTCACTCCAAGAATGAGCTACCCAACCAACAACATCCAACATATGAGTTTTTTTCAGTTTCTCTACTATATCACACCTTTCCTCCATGCCTAGGACAAGAGATGAAAGAAGTTTACGTCTGTATTTTTTCTTCAATGCTTCCCAAACGCCCTGGTCCATGGGCTGACACACTGAAACTACGTTAGGAGGGAGAAACATGGCTCTTATATTTTCGTCTCGTAACTCTTCTGCATCAGAATCGAATGAGGCATTGTGTAGAAAAATCAAAAAATCTGCCAAGAAAGACGATGTAGATTCGCCTTTCTTGGCAGATTATTTTATTTTAAAAACTTCCACAGATGGAACGAACTGCTGATGAAACCAATCATTAAATATTGCTCCATTCACCCATGCATTTGACTGATTCCGGTACCAAACAGGAAGATCATAGTTAGTTTCGGTCCCCCATGAGTGTACGTTTTTACGTTTTTAAACGTCTGGGGAGTTTTTGATTTGCCTGTAAGCCTTAGTTTGATCTTATAGCTTCCTGTTGCATTGCTGCATGCCAAGAATGTGACTCTCTCTTTCCTTCTTTTGTAGCCAGGTGCCGATTTTTCTTCTCTGGATGCCAGCGTTTTCGAAAGTAGCTCTCAATAATTCAGACCATTCATATCCCAATTATAAATTTGATCTCCAGATATAACCTCCTTTTCAATTAGTTTATGGAAATTATCCTTGAATATTGCAGCCTTTTCCAAGGTAGCAGATAGCTTTTCCCCACAAACGTTTAGCAGCCGGATGCCGAACTATTTTTTCCATCTGTCGAGAGCCAGCCAGCACTAGCAGTAAATCCAGGCTCTCCTTGAAATTCACCATAAAATTTTAGGGCTTTCTCTTGTAAAATTGGTCCTGATATGGGTGCTCCCCTTTCCCTTTGCAGCCTGAACCACAAATAAAGTGCCTCGCTCATTTTTTCATATTTACCTTCTTCCATACTTTTTCTTTCCTTTAAACTATTCGTGCATGCTCTTTTCACACACCAAAACTCGATCTCGGACCTCTTCTTTTTCCACCCTATCAAAATAGTACGTCTAACACTTAAATCCATGGTAATTTTTTTACACTTTTCCCTTTTCTAGTCTCTTTAAGGCATCTAGTTTCATTTCTTTTCTTTTCGAACGACATTTTCGCTTCACAGAATATAAGCACCTATGTACTTGAATGTGACTTGAGGAACGATACCCGCGATGAGCTGGTGTAAGTTCAATTTGCAATAAGATGCAGTCACAAAACTTCAGACAAATCTCCTACCATTTCGCAACAAAAGAAAAGAATGAGTGTCATCACTTTCTAAACCATGTGTTAACATTTTTTTATTGTAATTTAACTATAAGTGATCATACGTATTTTCTTCCTGTCTCAATATATTATTATCATTTTTAGCTATTGATGTTCCTCAGTTACCCCGTTGTGTAAATATAAAATACCTGATGTGGACACTTCATGATTTCCTTCTGTGGCCTATTAAATTATACACATTTTTTGCTGCATTTCATTTAAACTTATTTGCACGAATTTCATTAGAGATATATTTCTCGTTCCAGTTCTCACTTCGCGGCAAAGCAAAAATATATAAAAACTTAAAACATTGTCATTAAAAATTGTAAAATACAGAAAAACATAACATAAATATCTACAATTCAAATTAACAGTTTCTAAGCAAAAACAAGCAATTCGGCCAGCGGGCAAAAAAGCAGATTTTTCGATGCTCAGACGGAAAGTTTGCTTTTGATCCCACTCGGCAAAAAAACATTGAAGGTGCAGAAACTGATTTAATTCAGTATTCTACTGGATTTCAAATGTAAAGAAATGGCGGTTTGTTAGGCTTAATTCGCTACTTAAACTTTTAAATTGTTGATAATTCTATAAATATTGAATGCACATTAACTAAAGGCATAAAATCCTTAATCCGAACATAAAACCCACATAATTCTATTCCTTTAAAGCAAAAAATGCAGTTTACCATCATATAAGAATAAAAAATTAAGCTCATCGAGCCAGCTAACAGAGGGGGAATAGCTGTTATATACACAGTCCAGTCACATTAATGTGACCATCTGTCATAAGCCAGAATAACCACCTTTCGCAGAGCGGACTGCTGCGAGACGTGCAGGAAGAGAGTCACATAGGTCCCTGAAGGTGTTCTCTGAGATGTTGAGCCATGCCGACTCTAATACCGTGGCCAGCTGCGCTAGATTACGCGGTTGAGGATCCATGGCGCGAACAACTCGATCGAGATGGTCCCACAGATGCTCGATTGGGTTTAAGTCAGGTGAGTTTGCTGGCCAGGGGAGGACGGTAAACTCATCCTGGTGCTCTTCGAACCACGCACGTACACTGGCAGCTGTATGGCACCTCGCATTGTCCTGCTGGAAGATGCCATCATCCTGAGGAAAAACAATGCGCATGTAGGGGTGAACATGGTCCGCAAGGACAGATGCGTACTTGTATTGATCCATTGTGCCTTCCACAATGATCAGTGAACCTAGAGAATGCCAGGAAAACATTCCCCAGACCATAATGCTCCCGCCTCCAGCTTGGACCGTTCCGGCAATGGTTGCAGGGTGGTTCCTTTCAGAGGTTTCACGCCTTATACGCCAACGTCCATCTGTCCGATGGAGCATAAAACGCGATTCATCCGAAAACGCAACCTGTCGCCACTCAGTGGACGTCCAGCTGCTGTACTGGCGTGCAAATTCTAGCCTTCGCCGTCGATGAACAGCAGTCAGCATAGGTGCACGAACCAGGCGTCTGCTTCGGAGGCCCAGACGCAGCAATGTTCGCTGAATAGTACTTTGGGAGACACTTTTGGTAGCCCCTTGGTTCATTTTGGTGGTCAGTTGCTCAACGGTAGCCCGTCTATCTGCCCGAACGCATCTCCGCAACCGTCGTTCGCCTCTGTCATCTATGGCCCGTGGTGCACCACATTTGCCACGTCGCTGATTTTGGACAGTCCCATTTTGCCATGCACGGTACACTTTTACTACGGCGGCACGCGAACAGTTCACAAACTCAGCCGTTTCGGAAATGCTTCCACCCTTGGCCCGAAAGCCAATGATCATGCCCTTTTGGAAGTCGGATAAATCGCTTCGTTTCTGCATTACGCCAACGATTGAAATGTTTTCCGAAGCCCTCACACACCCTTTATATACGCTCAACTGCACTGTGCTGCCACCTGCCTTCTGTGATTGGTTATTTAACTCTGACATGGAAAGTACGTGGTGGTCACATTAATGTGACTGGACTGTGTATACAAAATATACGACTGGTGCAGCGGATTGGAGCGAAAAAGGGAGGTGCATAGCTACATACTATAACAGTCCCATATACAACAATTCAACATTCTATGGCTATTTATTCTTGAGTTAAGCGAGAAACATACATACGTACGGACAGACGTTAAGAAAAAATCTCTTCTGAATACATTTTAAATCCAATTTAGAATCCTTTTTGGCAAAAACAGTCCTTTATTCTGTCCGTGCGCACAGATGTCACGCAGAAACATCGTTCAAATGGTTTCGAGAGCGGCTGGAATGGATATTTTCGTTGCAATTTCATACCCGAAATTTTTTGCGAGCACAATACTTCCTTTACTTTGTACAAGGAAGTGAAAAGAGAATCAAAATTATATTTCGGACTATCACAAAGCTCTACAGACAGCTAAGGGTAATAACTTGCCTTCGTTATAATTTCAGAAATTAATTTTAAAGAAAATATATATAATGGTGGAATGCAAGGAAAATGCACTTCCGTGATATTTTGCTTATAATTCCTTTTTAGAATTTATACCACAGTTTTAAAAGGACCATTGAGTTAAGCTTATTTTTATAAAAGTTGAAAAGCGTGCTTGTTTTATAACAAGCAAAAAAATAAGAATTTTAAAAATAGTTACGATATAGTAAAATTTTCTTTCTACTTGACGTAACTCCTTGCCCCTGCAACACATCTCTATGTATTTAGCATACACTTTTCGTAAAACCAGATTAGTTCTCAGGAAAGTTTTTTTCCTTGTGTATTTTTCGTGAAAGATGAAATGTGTTTTTACTTAAAATATCAAAACATTATTCCGAACATTTGTTAAGTTGCATGAATTTTAGTTGTTCACTTTCGAAAAAGGAAATAACAATTGTTTTTTTTTTTTTTTTTTGGAAGTTGACAGTTTTAAAAGGATATTGTGTGCTTTCTGAATGCAAGAGTATTATAAGTAGAAGAACAAATGTTGGAGTGATTCTTTAAATAAGGCATTTATAAATAATAGAAAGTAATGCTTTCGATTAAAGCTTGGAAACTTTTACCCCTGGATGTGAAAAATCGCATCGGGGAAATGTGAAGAATAAACCTAGCTGATTTTGCTCCCAAGTCACAGTTCACAGATGACATTATAAGGTTTACCTACTTTATAAATTTTTTTCAAATCTGCTAAGAGTTAATCAGTGCAGAAAACCTAACAGACGGAAGCGAATTATTGTTATGTCTGAAAATAGCTACAAAATTTGGAAGTTTAAATAAATCTTTTTATTTAAACAGAACTTTGGAAATAAATGTACGTTCTTGTACTAATAAAATCAGCTTCAACTCTCAGTGAGGAAAATAAACTAACAGCAATTTCAATCAAAAACGCAGAATAGTAGTCAAAGACTACACAATCAAATTTTACTCTAAGCTGGCTCAGAAATTCTAAATGGCGAATCAGATTCAAATGTTGGCCACTGTAACGCAAAGCCGAATAATTACAGCTTATCACAACTGGCATGAAATAACGTAACAAAACAAACTCAGAAACACGTAACAGAACGTAACGCAGAAACACACTCTGTGTTACAATCCAAAAATCTCACTTTAAATGCTAGTTAAATTGGTGAGGAAACGGAAAAGAGAATTTGTAGTAAAGGCTGAAATTATAAATAACTGGGTAGTTTAAATAATAACCTTATAACTTAGTTATGACAAAGCAAACTGTCCAACAAAAGAAAGAAAAAAAGCATAGGTGTATTTATGACACAGTGTAGAATATATTGCATATGGAAAACGTAAAATTTGATTGCGAAGCTTTCGAAATGTTATAACAAAAGTTTCAGCAAAAAATCGAATCGTGTTCTCCTTAGTTAAAAATTTAGGAGAAGGTTGACAAAAAAAGATGCATACAGCCAAAATTTTCATAATAAGTAAGTTGAAAAGAATAATAATTCGATTTTCTTTCTTTTGATATATATTTAATTGGTATGCTTTTACATAATAATTTGTTTGGTCTAAATTTTTATGATATATGCCCCTCTACAACAGTTTAAAATGGTAATTGAAATGTAAATTTAACTTTTTTTTTAATTATATAACCGCCTGTGCTGCCAGACTTCTTCCGGCATAGACTTCCATCCGGCATAAAAACTGATGTTTTTGATGAAACGTAGAGAAATGATTTATAAACATACGTATTCTGAAAGCTAAGAGAATATGGAATACGGTAGAACGGTAAGGAGGCGAATTCCAGACACAGCGAATTTTTTTGGATATTTTCATATTTCAGTTATGAAAACATTGCTTCTCCCAACCGCTATGCAAGCAAGACTGGCTTCTGCCAAAGCGAAGAATTTATTACGAGTCATCTAATATGACATTACTGAAAATCATAGCAAATTCAAATTTTAAAATACAGAGGGAAATAAAGTTTATTACAGCTAGAAATGTCCGAATTTCAAAATGATATTTGCCTTTCTTTCTCTTAGATCACTAGTTTTTCGTAATCGACAATTTAAAAATAGTTCTTGCAGTTTTTTTCACATTTTGAAATATTTTTCCGCCTAAATATTATAAAAAATTCTATTTTTAATTTGTGGATGTGAAATATTTGAAAGAAAAATGCCCGTATAAAATTTAAAATGGACGATGACAAAATACTGCCTCTCGGAATGAAAAAATATCAACAATTCTTTAAATTCTCATGAAAATAAAAAGCAATAATAATAATAATAAAGCATTCAAAATTCAAAATTCGGAATTCGAGATGCCTGTGCTCAGATGTAGGAGCATGTGTCTTTAAAATCTAGGTGTCACCGTTCTTTCAAAATCTATGCGTGAAATCCCAGATTCATTATTTCATATTAATAAGGAAAAATTCAGAGAAAGAATTTTTAAAAAAGAAAGTATGAAATTTTTCAGATTTTACACTACGCTCGAAAGGGCGTTTTTTTAACGCTTTATGTGTTATTTTTATTTATTAAATATCATGTTCTTCGCACTTAAACCACATAAAACTCATTTCAACAGCAATTATCACGAAATATTTAAAAAGAGCATATCTTTGGAATTCCCGATGCACCGTCTTGCGCACTCGCGATACAAATGTTTTTTTTTTTCGTACAATGCTCGTTGCCATTACTGACTTTGAAATCGTTGAGTTTGTTAATCAAAAATTCGTTAAATTTTTACAAAATTTGAAATAGATAATAAAGCAAGTTCCAAATTCCAAATTAGGGCTTCCAAGTGCCCATGTTTGGTTGGAGGACTATGTTATTCAAAATTTAATGGATTTAGGTACCGTTGCTTTTTCACAACGCCAGAAACATTTATGCAGATTCTATGGCGATAATATTTGGTGACAACAGTCTGAAAAGGAACCAACGCAGAAAGGACTATTAATCTCAAAATGCCGTTTTGAGACTAATAGTATTTTGGGCTAAAAATAAGATGGTTGTCAAATTATAATTAAGATTACAGAATTCAAAACAAGATTACTGATTTAATATAAGATTTGCATTCACGAATACGATTATTATCGAAACAAAATATGTAATATAATAAGCCATTTTCCAGCTGCATATGCATCTGATAGCAGATGATCAGAATAAAATTTATTCAAAATAATTTTCCCCCAATTTTCTTCAGATAAACTGAGGTTCCAGTGCAGCTTAAAACTGTGCAAAAAAATCGCAATTTAGTTATTACTTTGATAGTTGTCAAAGAGCAAAGACCTTTCTTCCGTTTAACAATTTAATCAATTAACTTATGAAATATTCACGAAGATTTTTACCTCAGACCAGATATGACATAGGCATCTATCTGATCGTGTTTTGAATAATTACATCAAATTCTAAATTGACAAATAAGAATTGATTGCCTACCGACGCATCAAGGCAGGTGCTGTGTGAGTGGGTTGGGGAGCAGACGCCATTCAAAAGTGCGAACTAAAACGACGAACTACTGGAAGCAGCATATTTTCAGAGGTGGAATATCGCCCACAAGGAATTGTGAGAAAAAATAATCAAAAAATAAACTAACACTTTTTTTCCTTTTTTTTTTTTTTTTTTTTTTTTTTTTTTACTGTATTTTCAGTGCAGGTGTTTTTAATGGCAACACGAGTTCGTGTAACGATCTCGGGATTTCTTTAACCTGCGAAACACAAATCTTGAATTTAAATTCTTTGTTTACCTGAATCTAAACAATTTTGCTTCTTTTTTAACCATCTTCACTCCGGTATTTAGCACAGAATTCGGATGTCACTTCTCAGGAGATATCGTAAGCAATTAGCATATCAGGATATCAGTCGGATATTCCCCAGGTATTAGTCAGAAACGGGACATTAAAGTTATTAATGATTACATGGGATGATTAAGCTCTTTGAAAAATGCATGTTCTCTTAAAATTTTCTTTGAAATGGCATAAAAATTCAAACCGGAGAATGTTTTGTATACTGAGATTTATGAAAAAATATCTGCCTGTATTACGTTGAAAGAAAACGAGCAAAATTCATTCACGATGCTCTCTAAACTCCCTTCTGAACCCACCAGCTGCCGAGCGGTAAAATGGCTGAATATGGGTTGTTCGGTCTGAGGTTCGAATCCTGCGAATGGGTTGGCTGCATGGGCGTTTTCGTGTTTTTCCTCACGTGTAATGTACATACGAGCCAGTCTCCTTTTGAAAGTCCTCAAGGAAGGCATCCTTTCTCTTAGGAAGATAGCCCTCGAGGCTTTGCCATAATCACATAAACTAAATTAAACTAAACTCATTTATAAGAAAGAGATAAGGAGTGTTGGTATATGCAAAGTAGATTTTGTATACTGTCTGTCTTGTATAGCATAAAAAGATAGGTAAGCAATTCTGAGACTATAAACGAAAAGAAATACGCCTTCGCGGCTGAATATAACTCGTGTTGATGTATGAAACGGTATAGATCGAGAGCTGCATTAAGTTTGCGTTTTTTGGTAAATTTATTCTGTAATTTTGTAATTCATAATCTATATTTTCATCAACAAGTATCATCAATTTGCTGGTTGGTAGTTCAACCGTGAAGTGGCTAAAGTGCAAATAGTTAATCCTTTGCACACCGGGTAATTATGATAGAATAGACAAGCACTCCAATACACTTTCGCGGGGATGCTTTGACAAATAAAAATTTTTATTAACTAAACAAAATGCAACACTAATTTGTACTTCATAACAACACACATCAAGCTGAAATTCCTTTATGCACTTTGGCACACACCAAATTATGATGCAAACTGCACATGCCTTACCCATACAGCTACCAATTATCAATGCTGAATTTTTTTAAATATATTGAAGGCTTAAATAATCTGCGTGAATTGAGCGTAATGCAAGGCAATGAAGTTAGATAAATGTTGAGTCTTCTTCAGAAAATTAAATTCTTGAGCTCCATCCTGTCTTCTAACACAAAATTCGCTGTTTGATTTAGCTATGGCCTACGATGGCACAAAAACAGTATCTGAGAGTAAATAAATAAGCACTTCATAAGCCGAAAAATGCACACCAAACGAGAACGAACCATAAGAGAATAAAATACAGCAGCCCAAATGGTCTGGTGCTATCTTCTTAAAAAAATTCCGCTTCCAAGACGCGAGGTTTTCATGCGGATGTTTCATTGTTTATGCAGTGCTTTGATGGGTAAAAACGATTTTTATTTCTCTGTCATTCCTTGATTATCCTTAGCATGATCAACATCTTTCAGTGCTCTGTGGTCGGATGCGTCTGAAACCTGAGAATTTCCCAGGTGTGAAAGATAAACGTCCCCCCCCTCCAAATTACACTACTAATAAAGCTGTTTTTCACATTTTATAAAACCGCTGACATTTATGAGAAAATAAGTTTGGGGAAAATGTTTACAGCTTTATTTCAGCCTCTTTTATTAAGTCCGAGCAAATTCGCATTCTCTTTTAGTCGACGCAGCTTTATTCTCTTTTATTAAGTCCGGGGAAATTCGTACGAAAACAAATATATTATATCATTCCACAACTTCTAACCAATTTATTTAGTTGTCAGCTTAAAAATATTTTTAAAAAAATTTTTTGAGAAAGAAATGCAGTTAGGGTAAGTTACCAGATTAACCGGAATTTTTGCGCAGAACAAAATCTTAGTTTTAGCTTCTTTGCCGCTTCTCTTTCAAACATGTTAGAGCGATTAACAATTAAATGCACATTTTATGTTTGCTCCATAAATTGCGTCTTCTCTCTAAAAGCAAACCGAAACGAAGGAAGGCGACAGGGGGTTAGAAAATCCCCTCCCCATATTTGTGGCCGTCGCATTATGTACTATCTGTAAGTCTCAGATACAGGCCGGAGGCGTCAGTGGTATCGGGCTGCCTGTCAGTCCGGGCGTCCTGCACCCCACGTGACGAATTCCACGCTCTGTTCCCCAAGAGCTTTCCCGTGTCCCCGCTCGTAACTTCTGACGATAGGACCTTATCTCCCACTTAGGCCCGTCCGACGGCCTGTCTCGGGGGTAGACCGTCGCCTCCCCGGTGCAACATTTCCCTTGGATTGAAAGGGAAAATATTTACCGTTCTCCTCATTGTGTCCTACAATAAGGTTTAATGGTATTATAAAAAAGCCAACTTATTAATGAAACATTCTACTCGATAATGACGTCTTTTAGCCTGAACACGAAAGCCTCAGGCCTGAAGTCTGGACTTCAGCATTCCTGAAAAGTCTTGATGACCATGAAGCTTTTAACCATATAGGAATGAATATTTATTTATTTTTTTTTATTTTTTTTTTTTTTTTCTTGTGATCATAGTAAGAAAATGTACGTAACTCTTAGAAAATATTCATTAGAGCTTGTCGGCATTTTATAATGGCCTGTTAAAATTATAGTATATTTTTAAAGCAAATAAAATTTCCGTAAATTTCTAATTCAGTTCACCTCAACAAAAAAAGAATTCTCCACCCCCCCTCCTTTTTCTTCTACACTTCTGATTTTAATTTTGTACGCGATGTCGAAAATTAATTTTTGGTGGATTACGAAGAGTTTTGAAATGTTTTGCTTTGCTATACAATTACCTATTTTAGTTAGTCTGTATATTTATTCATAATTATCAGTTAATTGTTAGTAACTAGTCATATACTAGTCCAAAGGAGCTTTGTCCCTAAAGCACTATTGTTTTCGTTTTGCGATTTTGCGTCGAATCACTAAAAGCGTTGTATCACTTGTTGCCACCAAATATTACATCTGTATTATATTTAAAGAAATTAAATGATGAAGAATCTGCATAAATCTATGTATATTTCTCCAAACGGGATAAAACAACGATACCTAGAGCCATCCAATTTTGAATAACGTACGTTTCCACCCGAATATGCGCATCTGGAAGCCCAAATTTGGAATTTGTTTTATTATCTCTTTTATATATTGTAAAACTTTAACGAATTTTTGATGAACTAACTGAAACGATTTAAAAGCGAGTAATGGCAACACTCTACGGGGAAAAAAAAAACTCTTTATCTCCAGCGCGCGGAACTGTGTATCAGAAATTCTAAAGATAGACTCACTTTAAAATTATTTTGCGATATTGCTATTGAACTGAACTTTATGGATTAAGTGCGAAGAACATGATATTTGATAAATAAAGGTTTCACACAAAATGTTTAAAAACCGCTCCTTTGGACGTAATTTAAAATCTGAAACCTTTCAGATTATTATTATTATTACTATTATTATTATTATTATTTTATTATATCGTAGTATTATATTGATTTCTTTCCCCACCTCAAGAACAACTGTTGCGTACGGGTCGCTATAAACTGCAACTACATTGCATGTGGGTGATGGAAGCTGCTTTACACAGTAATTTATTTTTAAAAAATCATTCAGATCATGCGTGGTTCTACACTTTATACGCTTAAACGTCAAATGAAAAGAAGACAAAACAAAATCAAATAATAGCAATAAAAGATCCGATTTTTCAAAATTAAAAAGGATTTCGTAAAGAACATTAATATAATGTTGGAAACCCCAGTTATGTAAAAAATATAAACTAAAGCAAAAACAATGATTTGTAAAAAAGCAAGAGACTCTTTACACACTGATAGATAATATACTAAAAATTCGCCTCTCTTTTTTTTTATAGCGGTTTTGGCGTAAATACATGTACAAACACGCACGGGCACACTTATTTAAACTCTTTCACAGCGAAATTGCTCGTAACTTCCGTGAATTCAGACAGCGGCAAGTCGCCCGAACGTCTATGTCCATTTTATACCTGGTACTAGGTATAAAACTCCCTGGTACTAGGTATACAACTCCTGAAATCATGGTTCATTGATTTCGGGAGTTGTTAAATGATGTGCCAATTATTCTTTTGAAGCTACTAACGTAGCTGTCTTATTTGAATGCATCTTCCCTCTCCTCTGTTTAGAGTCAACGTTTAGCAATTGAGCTTGCAGCTGTCATCCTGTGCTAAGGGAAAACTGTGCATAGTAGGTGAAACCGCACAAAGATCCCCAAGAGAGAAGTAATCACTTCACTTAAGTAGGTTATTGTTAACTCTGCAGCATTCTATTAGCCAAGCGGAAGGAAATCCATTCGAACAGAAATTCGTACACCTAAGTGTTTCAGATGTTTGAGGGGAATGAATTTTGGCCTCTCTCGATGCGAAAGACTTAAAGTAAATAAATAATTTATTATTTATTAATTATAATTTATTAATTACTATAATTATGTAATTAGAAAACGACATTTCAATCTGATATCTCCAAAAGAAGCTTCAAAAAGCTAAAAAATATGTTAACTAATGATTTGCTAATATTAGATTAAGGATTTGAAAATGCAACACGAATTCTAAGGATGTTAGAAGAATTTGAAAGGAAGCCTCTGAATACAAATGCAAAACATTACAGCTTAAAAATATTTCCATGGAATTTATATTCATATAACAGTACAGCATTATTATTTTGAAGATTTCTGTAGTTTTAAGCAAAATCGTAGAAACCAAGAAGCACAAAATCCTGTGCATCTGGAGCACAAGCAAACTGAAATCGAATGTTCTGAAGTGAATAATTTTGATATATATTTTGCATCGGTGATTGCATTTTTTTGCATTGATTCGCGCTTCATGATTTCACTCTCTCCAAGTCAAATATGTGTCAGCAAAATCTCAACCAAGTATAATTGGAGTCTTAGTAATTACTAAAATTTTTGCCATTTAAGAAGTTAATAAACTTTGAAATAAATTGTAATACGAGGATGCAAGATCGGGGCTATATGGCGGATGCGACCTCACTTCCCAACCAAACTCCAATGATTTTGTATGTGTTGCTAAAGATGTGTGAGGCCTATTGTGGTGGAACAAGATTCATTTTGCAATTTGACAATTTTGGCCTTTTCTCATTGGTTGCTCACTCCATGTTATTGATAATAAATATCTGAGCTGATCGTATGGCTGCATGGAAACAGCTCAAAGTACGCATCCCCTTTGTAATCCCACCAAACCGACAGCATGGTCTTTTTTTTGGGGGGGGGAGGATGCAATTTAGCTTTCGATATGATTTGTGCTGATTCATTATTATTGGGCTACGATCTTTTTCGATTAATGATATTTGAGACGATCCATTCTTTATCGGTGATAATTCGTTTAAAAATAGGGTTGACTGCATTATGTTCGAAATGCGTATCGCAAATACTGAATCGTCGTTTTAAGTGAATTTCTTTTAACTCATCCGGAACCCAAATTCGAGTTTCTTAACGAGTTCAAGACATTTTATGTGATTTCCAATTGCTGTGAGGGATACATGTAACCTTTTTGCAATCTCTCGCACAGTTGTATGATGATTCGTTTCAATTATGACTTTAATTTTGTCATCATAAACATCAGAAGGTTGGTCATTTTCAAGCGAAAAAGTTCCAGAATGAAATTTTTTAAACCAATTCTGACACATGCGTTCTGTTCAGCAATTAACACCATAAAATTCACTTATCTCTTTGTGAGATTCAGCCGCATTGTTGCATTTATGAAAATAAAACAGTAAATTGCGTCGAAAATATATATTATTTTTTCTCCCCGTGTTAAAATTGTTCCGTAAACTAACAGGTTTACACAAAAATACTTAATTCGTTTCTATAGCAACTAAAAGTTTCAACTGACCAATATCAAAAGAAAAAAATATATAAGATTGACAGAATAATAACAAAACGAACATTACGCTATCTATTTGTGCAAAACGAAATTACTTTCTTGCCAATCCAATAAAATAATTTTATCAAGAAATTCAGTCATCAAATAAATTTATTCTTTCTAAAAAATTTTTTTTAAAATTATTATTATTATTATTATTTATTTATACTTCCCTTCCTCTTCAAGATGGAAAAATTCATTTATTCCAGACCGAAGAAACAGAAAAATAAATTTTTAAAAAATATATATATTACGCCCAAAGAGGCGTTTTTTAACGCTTTGTGTGTTTTATTTATTTATTAAATATCATGTTCTTCCCACTTAAACCACATAAAATTCAGTTCGACAGCAATATCACAAAATACTTAAAAACAGCATATCTTCAGATTTCCCACAGACAGTCTCGTCCATTAGAGATAAAAGTGTTTTTTCCTTACAGTGTTGCCATTGCTCGCTTTGAAATCATTGAGTTTGTTAATCCAAAATTCGTTAAAGTTTTGCAAAGTCTGAAATGTATTTGGTGGCAACAGTTTAAAAAGTGATACGCCGTTTATAGTGAACAGACGCAAATTGCCAAAAGACTAATAGCCCTTCGCGGCTAAAGCTTCTTTGGGCTAATAAATAAATTCTTCATATTAACATAGCAATTACTGATGTATAAAAATGAATTCAAAATTTAATTTCTTTCCTAATATAAGTTTAAATATTCGAAGAATTTGATAAGTTTTACTGTTAATAATTAAATGTTATATTAGTCTTTTACTACAATACTCGATAAATAAATGGTGAGTATAACATTTGCATAATCTGTTCTCGAATATTTTTTATTTATTTCTCAAAGAAATAAAGAAGTTAAAAGTCCTTGAAGCTATGTAGTTTTATTAATAAATGCGAACATAAAAGCGTCAAGTAATAAAATGCTATAATTTTATATTAGTTAAAACGGATTTAAGATGAATGCATTCTTCTGAATCGCAAACTAGCTTAAAACATCTGGTCAGTTTTCTTCTTCTACTTTCATCTTTATACTTACATCTTTCTATTTGCATATAAATATGTACACAGCATTGAACAAAAAGGCATTATTAAAAAAAAAAAAAAAACCTATCTGCATAATAGACGTATACAAAGGACACAAAGTTGCAAACAGAATAAAAAATTTTTTAGCAACATCGTGAAAATATTCTTTCAACCAAGCTTTGAAAACCCGTATTTAAAATATTATTCGTGACGTGAAGTATCATTGT
>KK112695.1:1050515-1066372 GCA_000611955.2 Stegodyphus mimosarum | reverse complement strand
AGAGTAAAGGGAATTTTATTTTCCCCTGTAATAGTTCTTGCCTCCTGTGGGAAACTGGAAATGGAGTAAGCAGTGGACTTAAAATGTTTTTCGCTTGGCACTTTACTCACGTTGATAACCAAAACTTCCCTTTATAGGCCTTCGTACCCCCCACTTTAAAAGTACTATCGAGAGGGTGCTTTTTTGATAACCTTTTGGAGCAATCTGGAACTCAAGCGCCGTCTGGCGGCATAGATATTCTTGGTGTAAAAAATGGATAAACGTGTTCCCTTCCAACAAATGCTACAGTAATAAGAGCGCCTTATTCAGTGTTATGCAACCTCAAGAATATTTTCCATTTTTTATGTTGAAATTAAATTAATTTACATCTGCAGGCTAAAAAACATTGCATTTGCAAAATAAAGAAAGTCTCAAGTTTACTATGAGTGTGCGAAAGTTCAGCATTTCTAAACCAGTGGTTCTCAATCCTTTTTTGCTCCCTGTATCTGTTTCAATACTAGAAGATCATTCCCCCCTCTCTTCAGAATATATATATATACAGTTATCGTTAAAGTGTATAAGACAGTTTTTCCTAAAATATCTAGTTATTTCATGAAATAATTGATCAAATCAGTTAAAGTGTATAATAAATGAATAACTCCCCATTTTAACTAGCTATTTCATAGAATAGCTAGTTAAAATTCCACAAATTTACTAATGATAGGCGCCGCCCAGACGGTATAGTGGTCAGGGAAGCCTACTGCAGTAGCGAAAGGCCTGGGTTCGAATCCCGGAATGGCATGGATGTTTATAAATGCATAGTGTCTTTGAGACATGAAGGCACTCCAAACGTATGGCGAGGCGAAAGTTCTCTTGTGTGGTTCGGTGGCATGGGAGAGGGGACGCCTCGGTCACCCTCCGGGCGGCTTCTCCTCAAAATTGAGGTGGATGTAATCGTCCTCCCTCCTGGTAAACCAATCCTTCATGAATTACATGTGCAAGACAGCAACAGCTAATAATAGGCAGTTAAAGTGTAAAATAAGCAATTAAACTAAATTTATACACTATACAAAATGTTATTTATACAAAGCCATAATTAAATCGTTTTTACAACAGGGATTACTAAAATAGCATTTGGAATTGCATAAAATATTATTTCTGAAACCACACACTGCGTTTCGCATGAGCATTGTTTAAATCAGTGATCAGTACCTAAACTTTGAGCTTTGGCAGCTGACCAGAACAAGTTCTCCATATCCGGCATTTCTTCGACACTTTTTATTCACAAACTCTAAACTGGGATTGGGAGTATAGCCATATGCTGCCGTTTTTCTCCCCCCCCCCTCATTTGAAAAAAAATCCTACTTTGCTAATTTTCATAAAAAACAGCTAAAGCTGATTGGGTGTCACCTATTTTTCTATCGGGTATGCATATGTCAATGTGCAATATAACCCGAATGCTTAGTTTCGTACTCATTTTCGGGTACGTTTTTAGAATTTAGTGTAATTTATGCATTAATGAGTTTTGGTCATAAGAGTATGCAATCGCAAGAAAAGTCCAATGTTTTTAACATATGAAGTTTTTAGGGTGTAAAGAATTTTATGCACTTTATGAATTTTATGCATGCGGCTTAATTTCTTAATATCTTGTCTTTGACGTGTTGTTTTAGAAAGTTGCGGGACCCGGACGATACCATAATTGTCTATGTAGGACGAACGGGTGTACGGTCTTGCTCTCACTTGTCAGTTTCCTGTATTGGGATGTGGACTGTAAGACCCACAGAATCTTCAGATTAATATTTATCTCTCATTAGATATTAGATTAAATATATCCTCTTAGCTTGAATTTCCAAACATTCTTTAGAGTTTTCCTTTTTTGTTTATGAACATACGTTTCATTGAAACACAATTTGCAGATCTTGAGATCAACCATGTCTTTCCAAATATTGTCTTTTTAATAGGATATTCATTATATCACTGCATTTTTAAGAAAGAACGCCACTGCACTTTTTTGTTGTTGTTGTTGTTGTTGTATTTATACATTATTAAAATTAATCTTTTTACACTTTATAGTGGTTTGAAACTGGTGCGCAATTTCTGACCAGTCGTTTCATTTTACAGTCTTTCGAATTCGGAACTTGAATTAAAATCACCCCATGTATTGCAATATACGCTCATGTCCATAAATTAAGGACAATTCGGAGTCACGCGGAAATCGAACTCTAAAATAAATATATCACCTGTAAAATCACTACACACATCTTCAAGAATCATATGCAAATTTCAGGAAGTAAGTGGCACCGATGGTACGTCACAATTACGAGAGTGTAAGAGAGTGATATATAAGGAATACAGGCAAAGAAGTAAAACTGTTCGCAGGCGCTTTATAAGCATTTCAGTGCAATAACCGAATAGTTATGACACGAAGGACGCATTTGGATGATTTTTTACGTGGTAGAATTATCGGCCGTCTGGAATGTGGGCGTACCCAACTGGAAGTATCAGAAAAACTTGGAATTGCCCAGAGTGTCATCTCCAGGCTTTGGCAACAATTCCAAGATGATGGTAATGTGAGTAGACGTTACAGCACAGGTCGCCCCAGAGTTACAACGCCGAATGAGGACCGGTATTTGGCAGTTACTGCCAAAAGAAACAGGCGGAGCACAGCCTCAGACCTGTCTCGTCAGCTCTCTTCAGCCACTGGTACGACAATTTCAAGGCAGATCGTGTACAGACGCTTAGGGCAGATTGGTCTATATGCTCGTAGACCTGTCAGATGCGTTCCACTTACTGCAACTCACTGTCGCCTGCGGTTAGCCTGGAGTAGAGAGCATGCATTGTGGACACCGCAACAGTGGGCTTGTGTGATGTTTTCCGACGAGTCCAGATTTAGCTTGCAATCTGATTCTCGCCGGACTTTCATATGGAGAGCTCCAGGTACCCGTTACCACCAAGAAAACATCATTGAACGAAACCGTTACGGTGGTGCAGGAGTGCTCGTTTGGGGTGGAATTATTCTGGGTTCCAGAACTTACCTGCATGTTCAAATTGGAACCATGACGAGCCAAATCTATCGCGACGTCATTCTGCAACAACACGTACGTTTGTTTCGGGGCACCATGGGCGCACAATTTGTGTTTATGGATGACAACGTCCGTCCTCACCGTGCAAACATCGTAAGCGAGTACCTTCAATCGGAGGATATCACCCGTATGGACTGGCCAACATTCTCACCGGACTTGAATCCAGTAGAGCACGTGTGGGACATGCTTGGTCGACGAGTTGCAGCCCGTCAACCTCCTCCTACATGTCTACCGGAACTTCGGAGAGCATTGCTTTTTGAGTGGTGTAATATCCCCCAAAATCAGATCGATAATTTGATACTCAGCAAGCGCCTGGGTGTTGTACGGACTGTATTGCATCGTCTGGGAGACATACAATGTATTAACAATCATACCAACCATATAATATTGGTTTTTTGTAAATAGATTTTTTTTTTTTTGTAATTTGCTCCAGGGAGAAAAAATCGCTAATTTTTTTAATAATGTCAAACATATAGCATCTTTTTTTTTTTGCTCTTTACCTTTTGTTTAATAAACAAGCTTTACAAATAAGTCAAATTTGTTTTGATTCTAACTCTTCCTTTGCCTGATTTTGCATTATCCTTAATTTATGGACATGAGTGTAGTAGCAAACACTGACAAGCGGAACAAGTTGGTTATTTTAAGTGTGTGTCAATAGTTATTCTCTGAAATAAGTGGTTAAAGGGAAAAATTTTAATACAAGTATATTAGACACTTTAACTGATTGATGAGTTATTTCATGAATCAATCAAAATGCTATAAATCTTAAGTGTTGTTAGCTTCTTAAATATTTTATTCTTCTCCTTCAAAATTAACATTACCCTGATAGTATCTATTTTGATATTAAAATAGAAAACTTTATTGCTAAAATGCATTCACATTTTATTATTCAAATCATAAAAAGAAAGAATTACCAGTCATGTAAAAGTTTAAAGCTAGAAGATAAAACATCTACAGAACTCCTGTCCTATCAAAGACACTTATCCTTCACTGTCTGTCGTCTTCAATACCTTTCAAAACGCTGTTTATCCTGTTATATTTTGTCAGTTAACTGTTTTTCGAAAAATCTTTTTTTTTCTTTCAAAGTTGGTTTTTCCATTTACCATTTTCTGAACTCGTGACCACGCGTTTGAAAACCGTTGGTTTACGCTAGGTATTCTATGAAATAACGGATTTTATGCTTTCACACATATATATACACATTTATTTCGATTCAGATTTTTTTTAACATTTTTTTTATAAATTAAATAAGAGAAAGATTTAGAAAATGTTGATAAATACCAACACTTGAATAAAAGTAATTTTTCTATTCATAAACTAAAACTAAATACTTAACAATTTAATAAAAGGCTGATTCCACCCCCCCTTGAAAGTAGAAAATTTCCTCCAAAGGTAATTCTCGCCTGATTGAGAACCCCTGTTTTAAATGTTCGTGCTCTAATTGTATAACTTTTTTTTCACTTAAATATTAGAAATGGTAGATTAGAGGAAATGAAAAAAATCCAGATATTCTTTTGTAATTTAACGAGGGGGTTGTTCTTCAACCTGTTTGACGTAAATCAAAAAGTAATAATAAATGTGATTGATTAATTGCAACAAAAAGTAATAATAAATGTGACTGATTAATTGCAACTGTCTTTTTATTATTCTGCTGGAATTATAGATGATGAGTCTTAAGTAGCAATGAAATTGCTTCATGCAGTTTACTGAAAGAAGACGGAATGTAGCTTATAACCTACAGCTGTGTCTTAGTTTTCACTGAAGACATAATTATCTCTTCTCACGACATACTGCGGATTTTCTAAGCAAGACTTGGCAAAGGTTTGACTTTAAAACTGGCTGTTATAATAATAATAATAATAATAAATCTGAAAGGTTTCAGATTTTAAATTACGTCCAAAGGGACGTTTTTCAACGGTTTGTGTGTTGCCTTTATTTATTAAATATCATGTTCTTCACACTTAAACCATAAAATTAAGGTCAACAGCAATATCGCAAAATAATTTTAAAATGAGTATATCTTGAAAATTTCCGATACATAGTTCCGCACGCTTTAAATAAAAAGTCCCCCCCCCCGTAGAGTTTTGCCATTGCTCGCTTTTAAATCGTTTGAGTTTGTTCATCAAAAATTCGTTAAAGTTTTACAAAATATGAAATAGATAATAAAACAAATTCCAAATCTGGGCTTCCAGATGCACACATTCGGGTGGGAACGTACATTATTTAAAAATGGATTGCTCTAGGCACCGTTGTTTTATCACATTTGGAGAAATATACATTCATTTATGCAGATTCTTCATTATTTAATTTCTTTAAATACAATACAGCGCTGCAAGATTTCGTGGCAACAGTTTGAAATGTAATTCAGACTTTTAATATTTCCGGAGCAAAATCGCAAAACGAAAACAATAGTCCTTCAGGGACAAAGGCCCTTTGGACTAATAAGGCAAATAAATTTCAGAAATTACACCAAGTATTATCCGAAATCAAAATAAATTCTTGAAATTCTGAAGAGATTTGTTTCTACCCCTCAGAAATTAGGTTTAAGGTTTTTATTCATTTTCCTAACAGTTATTAATTTTGATAATTCTTTTTCTATCTGCTCTTCAATCTCCAAATGACACTCCACTTTCGAAGTATGCGAATTACTGATTGATCAAGACAAGTGAGACAATTGAAGAAAAAACTTAATTTTAGACTTAGTGACCTTAATAATTTTGATGTTAGAATTAGCGTTTTTAGCTGGTGGACATTGAGAAGTGTGCCGGTGCTAGATGTTTTGCATCTCGATGCGATATCTGCAGATTCTAAACTCTGTTGCCCGGTACATCCCCAAATCCTAAAACTTTTGCCCCTTCTAAATACTTCTGACCAGTGCCTCTCCTATATTCTAAAAACTGTACCTATCCTAATTTTTGTTAACTGGTGATTTTCTAAAGTTCTAAAAATGTTTCTGCCATTAAATTCTACCACATGGTGCATAAGAATCAGGTTTTTTTTACGTCATATGATTTTACCTGACACTTTTTATCATAGACAACTGGTTAATGTCTGGGTATTTCCATTACTGAAACCATTCAAAAGTGATTAAGGGAAGTTAGTAATTACAGTTGATTAATTTTAAGTTACAATGGCGACTGTGAAAGTGATCTCTAAATTGTAATCTGGCTTTCGGTTTATTTAGCACGTAGTTTATCGGAACATGAGTTAATTTAAGCACCCAGTAGCTTCAGGTATTAAAATATTGATTACCTATTATTTTGTATACATTTGGCTCAACATCAATGAACTAGCATTTGGCTCAATTCATACATTTGGCTCAACGTCAGTGATTTCGAAATATGCGAATTAGTTATATGGCTTTACTCTGCGATATTTCTGTCAGGATTTTTTTCCGTATATGAAATTCCATTACCTTATTCCGTATATGAAACTATATATATCTTATTCCGTGTACCATTATTCCGTATATTAAACTCCACTAGGAGAAAATGCTTATATTTAAAGACAGCTTACTTCTTCTTTCAGGGAGTAAAGTAAACCACTTTTGCAAGCCTTTAACACTTCAATTAGTAATTCCAGTTGTTACGAAATTTGTATATATGTAAATAATTTTAGTGAAATTGTAGTAACCTTTGAATAATGTAACATGAAATGCTTGAAAAACGAAGCTCTGCCGGAAATGTAAGATTACAGGGACAAGTCTATTAAAGATTAAGGTAAATGCTGCCTCGCTAAATTGGTGGTGGTTTAGACGACTCATTTTTGGCATCAGGTCTGACAAGATTTCTCCAAAAGCAGCCAAACTTGGCGATCATTTGGCGACATTTTAGTCCGTTCCCTGTATATCTGTAATTGCTACTGCAGTTGATCCCTATATGTAATTGTAACCGTATCTGTACCTTATGGAGATTTCTCGGCGGCTGAGGGAAAACTATATAAGACCTGAGAAAGCATTAGTTTCTCAGTTGTAAGCTCAGAGCTGACGTCGGAGTATTTAGATATTCGTCAGAGTTTCGACTTTTAGCTGCGCTTTGCATTGCGTTGTGTTTAACGTTCTTAGTAGTTTGGAGTTAACTTCTGATTGTGTTTTGGGATACTGAGAAGAGCTGTACGAGTGCTTTTGTGGAAGTTCCAAAACTGTAACTGTTTCTTTTGTACGCACGCAACATTATTTATGTCTTTCGGATAATATTTGCTTTAGGATCATCTCTCTTTCATTAGCTGTCATTATTATCATTATTTGCATCAAGATGAGTTATTGTTGTCCAACTATATAAATAAATTATTCATAAATATTAATAAATATGTAGTTATTTATTCTGGCTTCGAACATTAAAATGTTGCCTGATTAATTTATTTATTTTATTAATCAGTTATTAGTTTATCTAGATTACGTGTAGTCCCTCAGAGACCAATTAAAGGGCAGTCATCTGCAACTCATACATAATGCATGAGAGTAAGAATATTTGCGAATTTTATGTGTTATACGCAATGCAAATCAGTCTATACTTTAAACAGTTCTTGTGTGCATCCTCAAGTAATACATGTGTATATTTTTTTTTTCCTCCTTAATGCAATTCCCTTTGTGGTGCAACTGGAAAGTACACCCGGCTGGCAATCGGAAGGTCCAGAGTTTAATACTCGGAAAGAACTTTTGCACTCTTGTCATGCTTCCTTCTCCAATAAAAATAGCTAGCGATTTTGCACTTGTTATACAAGCAATTATTGAAAGTACTAAAAATATATCGCCCAGTCCGTGGTTCGTGACTTTGGCTGCTGTACCGAAAGGCCCGGTTTCGAATCCCGTAGAAGGCATGGATATTTGTAAATGTATAGTGTTTGTGCGGCCTGGGGGCACTTTAAATATGCGGCGACCCGAGAGTCCCCTCAAGAGGTTGGTGGTAAAGGAAGAGGCGTGGGAGACCCTCGCACTCATCCCATCGAGATGTTGACCTTCAGAATTGGAGCGGTACTAAGCAAAGTCGTACTGTCACCTGCATGATGCCAAAGGTCTTATTCAAGGACAGGCACAATCTTGCCTGCTTGCCTCGATGAATTTCGTGGGCTTGCTCAAACATCAGAAAAGTGAAAACAACAGCAGCAACTAGTAATATATTGAATGCTCTATAAACATACTCTAAAAAACACGGTGTGCTACTAGAAAAAATAGTGGGACTTCTCAGTTTGTTTAACATGTTAAATTTTAAATTTATCTAAATCTAAGATACAGATTTTACGAAAAGTTCAGAAAGAAATACTCAAAAAACTTCAGATAAGAATCTGAAAGTTAAGTTAAGCATGAGCTTCTAGTTTTTTTTTAGCCCAGAAGGGCTATTATTCTCGAAACTGCATTTTACGTCCAATCACTATAAAAAGCTATATAACTTTTCAAATTTTTGCCAACAAATATTATCGCCCTTTATTATATTTAAAGAAATTAAATAATGAAGAAGCTGCATGATTGTATGTATTTCTCTCGCATTGTGAAAAAACAACGATAACTAAAGACTGACAAATTTTGAATAACATAGTCTTTCACCCGTATATGGGCATCTGGAAGCCCGAATCTTGAATTTCGAGTTTTTAAACTTTAACGAATTTTTGGTTAAGAAACTCAACGATTTCAAAGCGAGCAGTGGCAACACACTGTACAGAATAAAATATTTTTTATTTCCAGCTCACGAGAGTGTCTACCGGAAATTCTAAATATATGCTGTTTTTAAACATTTTTAACCCAAAAAGGCGTTATTCCAAACTCTCTTGAAATGTGTATGCTTGTGTAAATGGGGAGGGGGGAAGGCCTCTTTGGGCGTAATATAAAATCTGAAAGCTTTCAGTTTCTTAATCTTTTTTTTAAAATTATTTTTATTCAAAATTGTTTTAAGTGCTTTCGATATTGAAAACAAGTATTTGTTTCATGTCCTTAATTTTCATTTTACTTGTTATACTTTAAGGGAAGGACTTACTGTTTAAGAGAAGGAACAAGTTTTCGTTGCAAGCTTATAACTCTGTACAACTTTAGATTGCTTCAATTCTAAATTAGCTTTAAGTAGTAAGTTGTTAAAGAAACTACTGAACACAGAAAAGTGTAACAAAACACACAATAGGAAACGAGAAGAGCTGAATCGATATCTTTAAAATTTCCATTTAATAAGTGGTATTTTCTTAGTTATATCTCAAACTAGTAATATAACAATATAGTAGCATTACCGCCGGAAGACGTAATTATCCCCGGAAATAATCCCCGGAAGACGTAATTCTTCCCTTAATAAATATTCATTAAGAACAAAATAATGATTCACCTGGCTGAGGTATTCTGCACTGGACTGCATGAAGAACACAAAAAGAAAGAGAAAAAAAAGGGGAAAAGGAATTAGTAAATTGTTTTATATCAGTCTTCTTACAGAATACCGCAATAAACTCAAATTCAATCAATAAAAAAAAATTAAATTTAAAAGAAAAATTCTGAAAGCTTTCAGATTTTATTTACCCCAAAGGGGCGTTTTTCTTATTTACATACACACACACACGTTTCGAGAACATTTGGGATAATGTTCCTTTGAGCTAAAAATATTTAAAAACAGCCTATCTTTAGAATTTCCAATAAACAGTCTAGCGCGCTGGAGACTTTTTTTTTTTTTTTTTTTTTTTTTTTTGTAGAGTGTTGCCATTGCTTACCTTGAAACCGTTCAATTTGCTAATAAAAAACTAGTTAAAATTTTACAAAATTTGAAATTTACAATAAAATATTTAAAAACAGCATAGCTTTAGAATTTCGGACAGACAGTCTGGAGCGATGGCGATGAAAATGTTTTTTTTTCGTATTGCCATTGCTCGCTTTGAAAACGTTGAGTTTGTTAATCAAAAATTTGTCGATTTTTACAAAATATAAAAAAAAAAAAAAAAATAAAAGAAGTTCAAAGTTCGAGCTTCCAGGTGTCCAAATTTGGGTAGAGGACTACGCTATTCAAAATTTCATGGTTCTGGGTACCGTTGCTTTCACAATGCGAAAAACATGCATGCATTCATGCAGATTTTTCATTATTTAATTTCTTTAAATATAATGCAGCACAATAATATTTGGTGGCAACAGTTTGAAAAGTAATTCAAACTTTTAGAGTGATTCAAAGCAAAATCCCATTTTGAGACTAATACGCCTTCTGGGCTAATCTTCCTTTGGACTAAAAAAAAACCAAGAGAGAGAACGTGAAATTAAAACTAATATGCCTTGTCGCATATATTATTATATGATTATTTTAATATTTACCTAACGCAATATCTAATACGCGTAACCTAACGCATGATCCTGTTAAAAAAGTAATGAAACATTAAGGAAAATAAACTTTTAGTATGTATCAATAGATGCTATAATGATTTGCTTTATATTAGGAAATGAGGAACTGAATACAGATCTTCATTTTCAGTCTGGATATCCATGAAAGACCACTGACTGTCGAAGAATGTATTAGTTAAGCAATATTGTTAATCTGATCATCAGATTAATTGCTTAGACAGTGCACAATGATTCGAAAACTGAAAAAGCACTTAACAGCGCTTACTTTGATAATGATATTATTGAATTCATATACGTTACTGTTACACTATTGCTGAAAGTACGTTATATTTGTTTAGTTAACTATTAAAGACGTTTCTGTTCAATAATTTCGAAACACATTTAGCATTTTGACTATGTTAAAGATTTTTAGCAATTTTAAAATTCAACGAGTTGTTTCAATCTAAATGAAATCAGTTTAATTTAGGTAATTCCGGGAACTGTAAAAAAGTGTCTGTTATTGTTAAATAAAGGTAAGCTAAAATTATGGGCAGACTATGACTTTATTGAGTGGAATCCTTAAAGAAATGCTGAAAACGGTTTAAAACAGGAAAAAAAAACATTTTATAAAATTGCTCTAAATTTAGCATATCCTAAGTCGAATAATCTTCTAACTGAATCTAACTTTACAACTTCGAAACTAATTTTCTAACTGAAGTTTTCTAACTAACCATATTTCCAAATACAAAGATTAAATTCTGCACGCGAGCAATATATCAGCATAACTCAAGAGATCATATTTAATTAAGTTTTTACACGATAGATACGTTCCTGAAGAATAAGTGCCAAAAAAAAAAAAGAAATGTATCTATGGAAGTAAAGAACATTGTTCCGGATCTATGAAATCAGCAAAAATAATTTTTTAAAAAATTCTAAGACGATTCATTTTAAACTTGTAATTTTTTATTATGTTAATTAACGAATTCTTATTAGTTAAACCTTCACTGTCACTTCCTTTTTCCGTATCCACACCAGACTGCAAATTAGCTCGCGTGTATTTAAACAGAGGTTTTTATATTGTAAGATAGAGCGTGTTCTGCCTCTTGAGGCCACATTACTAAGTTGCTGCTAGCTCAGATAACATTTGTAGTCTTCGGCCCTGCATTATAATTACTGATATTTGAATTTCTACTGCGATTAGGTTTTCAGCCAACTTCGCTTTCAATTAATTTCTTCTTTAGTTGAAATAAAAGGATCTTTTACACCCTTTTCAAGTCTCAGTTGCTATTTTGGACTTGGCGATAAGTCGCTTAACGTTCACTAAGAGTTCGGACACTAACTGAGGATTTAGAAACATGATTTTATTTCAATCATGATTTTTTTTCATTCATGATTTTATTTGTTTTCATATTATTTTGTTTCAACAAAATACACTTGTAATAATAGGTAATGAAGATTCATTAAAATAAATTTGCATTTAAAATTCAAAGATATGACTGTAATATCACTTTATCACTAGAAATGTTTTAGACATCATCTTCTTCTGTTAATGAAATTCTTTCTAATCTCTTGAGCAAAATCAGCACGAATATCCTCCGGTGCTGATGTTTCACTGGTTATAAGAATGAGTTCAGTTATCAGTCTTTGTGTTCGTGTTTTGGTTATGCCGTTATATAATTCTCTGTAAGCAATTGTCAGCAGCTTCAGTTTACGTGAAAAACTCCCAGCGCTTTAGTTATGTTTGACAAAATGATTTACCCAATTTTCTGACCCATTCCATACCTTCTTTCATTAAATCCGCATAAAGTCCATGTTCTTTATTATCACTACGTTCTGTTATATTAAACTGTGAAAGTCTTAAGGACACCATCTAATATTTCATCTTCGCTTTTGGCTCCGTTGACTAGCAACTTATCAATATCTTCAAACGATCGATCATCGAATCTTCTCCACAAACTGTGTGTGCAGTTGTAATAATGGTGGGAAATTTGGCCGTATTCGGAACGATGAGATCTTTGTATTTACATATAAACTACTTTCCAACAAGCAAGCATTCAAAGTTGTTGGTTTCAATTCAATAAATACTATTCAATTCTTTTGGTACTATTTAAAACTCAGAAGTTTTCTCACATACCGTTTTTCTTCACAATTTTTTTTTCTTAAAATTTAGGCCTAAAAAATCTTTTATTGTTAGATTTGTTTAAAATTTAATTCGTATCACTTAAATAAGTGAAATAAAAAGTTTTCATGATGCAACAAGAAGGTACAAAGCAAAAAATATTATATCCAACTAGCTGTTTGCGGCCAAAGCAAAATTTATAAGTTCTATGAACATGTGAAAAGAAAATGTATAAAAGCATTTCAGTGTGAATGAAGTCAACTCATTCTTTCCGAACAACCAATTCGTAAATACCTTTTTGTCAATCCAGGAAAAAAAAGTTTTCGACACATCAGGTTAATACGTATGACGTCATGATTTAAATTTAATGCAATATAACAACTTTTTCTCAATATCAACACAAGAATTAACGTTGCAATAACATACCGTGTCAGTTATCCTAACCTGAAACAAAACAGCTGCCAACAGCAGTTATTTATTTAAAACGCTGACAGTAACGAAAAATTTGCGAAATAAATGACGTCACATGCATTCGCGTGCTTTCTTCAACGTCAGAATATGACATTTCATGATAATAATATTATATGATAATAATATTTTAATGTTCGGCAATGCTATTTTTATTTTACATTTTGTAGGCTTACAAACAAATTTTTTATGAACAAACTCTGCGATTTGAAAGCGAGCAATGGCAACACTTTTCGAAATAAAGCAGATTTTTATCTCCAGCATGACAGACTGTTGCCAGTCGAAAAAATGAGGGTGAAAATTAGCGTTTTAAGTGTTTTTTATTAATATTTCGGCTGATTAAATGTTATACGAAGCTGAAAACGGTCGAAATGGCTTCCAACGAATTTTTAGAATCCGGAAGTACCTCTTTCGAAACTCAACTCCCCGCCGTTCCGGAGGAGATGATGCCACAAACAAACAGATTTTTAATAGTATAGATCTACGTATTAAAAAAAAAGAACTAATTAAATGTTATTGTAAATTTTATCTATCTTCCAGTAAATTGATTTATATAACAATGTAATAGAAATCATTGCGAGAATCTACAATCATTTCTGTTGCTAAATTTAAAACACTTAATTCAAGAATGCAAAGAATTCTTAAACTTCGAATCTAAAAATGTTTTTTTACTGAGTATCGGATTCTTTCAATCTAAATGCTTTTATGTTCAACTTCTGTCTAAACCTTTTATCTAAGTACTTTTATTTTATTAGATGATACATTAACAATTTATCCTGAGTTTCAGTCGATGAAAGTTCAAAGCGCGAACTAAGTAACTTCTAAAGGAGATTACAATGAGTCGAGGTTCAACTAATGAAACTCTCTGATAAATGTAGAATTCGATCCACCTCGAACTGAAACGAGTGTCGCAAACATGGAGCGTGATACGGCAACTAAATGTCTTCTAATTAAGGTCTTCTAGCTAAAAAGTACGATCGTTTGCCTGAGAAAACTCGAAATTCGTAGTTCGCACGGAAGAAATCTATTTCGAATCATTTTGGAAGAAAGATAGCGTAATTGAATTTGTGGTAAAGATTTGAAATAAAAGTGTCAAGCGAGGGGAATTGCTCAAGAAACTTGTAAGCTGACATCCTCGAATCGGTCGCACCTATTTATGCTTTTGTCATATGTCTTCAGTGATTGGAAAGGAACTTCTTTTGTCGCTTCTTAAATTTATTGCGTTTCTTGGAAAATTGCTTTAATGTGATTCCTTTGCATGCAGGCCATGAATTGTCTTGTGTAACCTTCTGCTTACACACTTATTTAATCCCTCGATTACCTGTACAGATTCAATAAAGCAAAATTCCTTAGATTTAATGTCGAATTATATCGCGTCTAATCATAAGCATAAATAACAACACTAAAGCCTCCCAAAAGGTATTGCGCAAAGCAATAAAAATTGGAGAAGAAAAAAAGTTAAAATAAAGCAAAGCTGAGAAGTTTAGGTAATTCATGAGTAGTCAATTTTGGTACATAAGAGCTAAAAATGGTAGAAAGGAATTATTATTTACACGAAGAAGGCCCAAGAAATCATTTTCATAAAGAAAGCGGAAGAAGGCAGAAAAATCCGAATATTTGTAATTATCTCAGAAGTTTTTAAGGCTTGAAGAACAGCATTCTCCGATTCTACAGTCGAGCAAAACTGAAATACTGTTTACGTTCAGATTCGACAAACAAATGTCGAAATACCAGATTGAAATATTTATACTTTATAAGGTATTTATTTAATTTATCTTGTCAGGACTGAGTGTTCGGTGCATATTCTTGGCAAACATCTTCGTGAACTCCTTAAATCCTGATCTGGAACAGGGAGCTGAATGCAGCTATGTTCTGTGGTAGAATATTGGGATTAAGTGGTAGAAGAACTGCACTTTAAAGGGATTTAAAATCCTCTTTTATTAAATCACAATTATTTACAACCACTTCCCAACTCGGGAGGGATACAGAAAGTAGAGACTGCACTTGGGTCTAAAAGGAACAATCAAATAATTTAAACTAAAAGCTAATTAGAAATTAAACAGTCGTTGCTCACAGAGCTATAACGCGAGGTTGGCCTCTAAACTAAATGGAGCGTAGCAAGGTTTAACTAATACTGACGCACTTAGATTTACTTCAATAAGTAATCACAGAACAGCGCTATGGCTTAGAATTTAAATACTAGCTGGTCAGGCGAACGTTGAATAGAGTAACAGTGGTCTGAGACTAAAAGCTCTCTCACACTGAAAGGTTTCTACCTTTCGTTTAAATACTACTTGGCTTCACATCAAATTAGAATAAAGCTGAAACGCGCGCTTATTCTAACGGGAAGTTGAAATGAGAACAGACAGAAAGAGTCAAATTAAAATAAAACTTTGTTAGTTCAACTAAAACCTTACAATCTAACCAGTTATTTTATGTTAAGCATCTTTACTGTCATTCTCCCTTTTCCGTGTTTCTACCAGAATGCAGATTTTATTTCGCTCATATTCAAATGAGATTTAAAGAGATAGTATTTAAAGGACGGTTTTAGATTGTTTAGACAGAGCGTTTTCTGTCTGCTGAAGACCACGCTATTACGTGGCGTTGCTTTATTCTTGCCAATAGTGTTTGTTCCGCCGGTTTAGGTTTGAGCCAGCTTGCGCGTTATTGATTTCTATGTAGCCTTTGGCTAACATAACATAGTTTTAATTTGAATTCATTACTTAATATTTCATTACATAATATTTGATTAGCGGATGTTGTCAGTCGAAATTTCTTGCAGAAAACTGATATTTTATGCACAAGAAAAGATATTAAATACATCTTTCCCGCATTAAATTGAAAAGGTACATTAAAATTCTTCGATTCTCAAGTGGTTTACGAAATAGTTCTTTTTCCAATAACAATTTATTATTATTTATTTATTATTATT
>KK112695.1:1020827-1049767 GCA_000611955.2 Stegodyphus mimosarum | reverse complement strand
TTTTCTCAAAATATTAAAATATTAATTTAATAAAAATACAATTGTTTAGAACGGAGCAAAAAATGGCTCACATAAGTGATGGGACACTATTAGACTATGAAAAAAATCGTCTAAAAATATTTTTGGGGGTTTTTATTTTTACTCAAAAGCAACTGGCAATAATTTATAAAATCGTCTGCATTATTTCTCTCCAGTTTGTTTTGGAATTTTTGTGTTTTTTAGCTCTGTGCAGCCATGAATGCTAAACGAAAAGAAACTTTGCCTGAAATTCAAAAATTAGTTATTAATTTGCATATTGAACGTGGAAAATCTATTAGAGAAACTGCTGAAACAGTTAAATTGAGTCATTCAACAGTTTTCAACATCATTAAACGATATAAAAAGAGTCATATGATTCAGGATAAAAGAAGACCTGGCCGACCATCAAAGCTATCCAATGGAATAAAGCAAATTGTCGTTCGAAATATTTTTAAAAAATCCAAGAATGAGTGCTCCTAAAGTTGCTGCTGATTTACAAGCATTATATGGAGTAATTGTTAATCCTGAGACTATTAGAAGAGTAATTCGATCTACTGGATATCACGGTAGAGCAGCCAGGAAAAAATTCTTCGTAAGTGAAAAGAATAGAAAACTCAGACTGGCTTTCGCAAAATCCAACATAAATAAGAATTCTAATTACTGGAATGAAGTTATATTTGCTGATGAGAGTAAATTTAATATATTAGGTTTTGACGGTAGAATCTTGGTGTGGAGTAAACCCAGGGAAGAATTTCGCAAACAGAACTGCCAACAGTAAAACATGGTGGAGGAGGAGTTATGGTATGGGGGTGTATGTCGTCTGCTGGAGTTGGTAATCTTGTTTTTAGTGACAATATAATGGATCAGTACAAGTATATTGGCATATTAAATCAAAATTTGAAATCTTCAGCACGAAAATTGAACCTTCATAACGATTTTAAATTTTACCAGGACAATGACCCCAAGCACACTGCTTTGAACGTTAGACTCTGGTTGCTGTATAACTGTCCTGAAATAATAAAAACACCACCACAAAATTCCATAGAGAAGGAATTGGAATCAAGAATTCGCAAACTCACCATTTCTTCAAAACTTCAATTAAAATCGGTGCTTCAAGAAGAATGGAGTAAAATCACTCCAGAAATCACAAAAAAATTAGTCGAACCCATCCCAAGAAGATTAAATCATGTTTTAAAAGTAAAAGGAAATCCAACAAAATATTAAAACCTTTTAAAAAGTAAAATTTTTGGATAAATATTTGATGGAAAAGTAAGTGTCCTATCACTTATGTGAGCCATTTTTTGCTCCGTTCTAAACAATTGTATTTTTATTAAATTAATATTTTAATATTTTGAGAAAATGTATGTTATGTAATAATTGTTACTAAATTTAAGTATGAAACACACCCACAAAAAGATGTTTTTTTAAATTTATTTTACTACAGTTTCCTTTTGTAAAGCACAAGTGTCCCATCACTTTTGTGAGACACTGTATGTGTGTGTGTATATAATGTATAGTAATCGAGAAAATAAGAGAAATTATCTCTTAGAAAATTCTAAGTGAAATTTAAAATACAAAAGTGTGCTATCGTGGTAAAAATTGGCAATTAAAAAAGCATTTTTGAAAGCTAGTATGCTCTATAGGTAATATAATTGGAATGAATAAAGAAACAGCAGTGTAAATTAACAGTAAAACAGTAGAATAAAACAGAAGAGTCATTGTTGATTCCATGAAAAGATCTTGAAATTTCAAGGGAATTTGGAATATCTCCGTACAGCCATCAACAATTCATGAAAATCGCGTTTCGTTATCTCGCAAATCCGAAAAAATATACGAATTCCATCTTATTATTTCGGTCCACGAGATAATTCTCCGACGTGCTGCCAGATCATTGAAAACAACTAAGATCAAAAACAAAGTAATCATGCAGAATAATACTTAAAACAAACAATAAAAAATGGAATGAAAAAAAAAGAAAAATCTGAAAGGTTTCAGATTTTAAATTACGTCCAAAGCGGCGTTTTTTTAACATTTTGTGGTTACCTTTATTTGTCAAATATCATTTTCTTCGCACTTAAACCATAAAATTCAGTTCAAGAAATAGCAAAATAATTTTAAAATGAACATAGCTTTAGAATTTTCTAGACACAGTCTCACGCGCTGGAGATAAAAATGATTTTTCTGTACAACGTTGCCATTGCTCGCTTTGAAATCCTTGTTTTTTCATCAAATATTAGTTAAAGTTTTACAAAATATGAAATCGATAATAAAACAAATTCCAAATTTCAAATTCGGGCTTCCAGATGCCCATATTCGGGTGGAAACGTTCAATATTAAAAATTGGATGGCTCTAGGTACCATTGTTTTATCACATCGCTAAAAACGTACGTAGATTCTTCATTATTTAATATTTTAAATATAGTACAGGGGGGTAATATTTGGTGGCAACAATTTGAAAAGGGAAACAACGCTTTCAGTGAATCGACGCAAAGTGCCAAAACGAAATTAATAGTCCTTCTGGCCAAAAAGCCCCTTTGGACTGGAAAAAGAAGAGAGAGAGAGAGAATGTAATATAAATTGAAATACAAAAGAAAGAAAGAAACTGATGGGTCATAAATAGAGTAAAAGCTTCTACAACAAAGGCCATAATTAATTTTAAACTTTACTTACATTTTACTCCAACAAAAGAAAGTTGAAAACGGTGCCACGAATGAAATAAGCATAAGACTCTAAGGGTTGCCAAAAGAAAGCAGAGAAGAGTCCATTCTATTGCGAATTCCGCCAGTTTGCTTGAATTTGATACTGGAAGGTATGCCACTGGTCCAAATTTTTTTCTATTAAACCTAAACAGCAGCCAGAACAGAAAACTGAATTTAAAGACCTGCAAAAATTTAGAAACTCTGAGGAAAAAAATTTTTTTTTGAAAACTGAAAGAGAGGAAATGCAAAATTAAGAAAGCACAGTAAACAGAATTTTAGAATTAATTCTGGCTGAAAGTCAACGCACAGGAAAAGTTTTTTTCCGGCGAAAATTTTTACATCGAAAAAAGAGGAGTAGCCAAAATATTTACAGAAATTTTTTTTTTGCACAGTTTAATTAAAAAATATAGAAATCTTTAAATCTTGCAGACACCCTTTCTTGCCTCCCATGGGCTTATCATTACACATTAGTTTACAGATTGGCTAAGATATTTAACACCAGCTTTGTTAAGATAATAGTTAATAAAATTTGAGGGAATGTATTTTTCTTTTAGCATTTATGTAGGCAAAACTGTCGCCTCTTTTAAGTCATAAACATTTGTGCATATTCTTTTAAATTTATTAATTTGGTTGGGTATTGTATTACTGATAACTTTTCTAGAGATACTGGAGTTCCAGTTAATAAGTTTAATTGTAGAAAAATTAAAGACTCCTCTTTTGTCAAAAAGTTAATTGTCTTATAATTAATTGGATATGAAGATCAACATATTCTATTTCTTGTTGAGGCTTATTGGTTTTATTAATTTTTAAGCAAGAGGGATATATTTGTAATTTTTCTATTGCATCAAAATTATTAAATATAATAATATTAAGGGATGGCATCGTCGATAATAATCAGATGACGCTGCAAGCTGTGCGAAAGAAGTTTTTTTTTCGCTGTGGAGAACGCAGACGATTCCGCCATTAAGATGGTAACACGATTAAAAGACGGTTGAATGTAAAAGACGCTGATTTGTATTCCATCTGTAAATAATATCATCTATTTCCTTCTATGAATGTAATCACTTTGTAGTTTGTAGCAACTATACATGTTTCCATTAAATCTTCGAGTTTTCCATAAATCGGATTAATTATTGAAAGCCCCTATACAACCATCTGTAATGTTTAAAATTTTACAAAGTAATATTTTTGTTAATGTTTGGACCCTCTGATGAACAAAGTGTTCATCGGGGGGGAAGATGTTGAAGATTAAAAATCTTCACTGGCACTTGAAGGGAGCCAGATATTACGGCAACCCTATTAGCTCATTCAGAATGCCTTTAGACGGCAGCGAGGATGGCTGTCTATGAAATCAGGCATATAATATCGGCACATATTATGTGAATTTTCCTGAATATTAAATTTGAATAGTTGTATATAGTATTTGTAGTATAAGTGTAAATAATAAAGATTTGAAAAGACAATGAAGACTCCTCCTCGACCCCGAGATTATATTTACTTCACCATCTGTGAAATAATTACAGACATTTGTGAAGTAATTACAGACATTATACTCCTAGACAGTAAGTACCGATCCTACAATATCATCAGTATACTTGTAGGTGTTAACAAAAACCTTTAAATTTGTTTGATCAAGAGCTAGTTGAAACTTAAATTCTTGAGTAAATAAGTAAAGATCAGAAATTTGGGTTGACAATTTCGTTGCCATAGGAATCCCATTTACTTGTTTAAAAACTGTGTTATTAAATTTAGTGTAGTTTGCATTTGAGGTAAGTTTTCCATTTATCTACTGTAATTAGTGTGAGTATTTCTGGAAAAAAGTTTGGATGTTGAGAGAGAGACTATGGTAAATTTCTTGTAAGGGTAAAATATTATATAAATTCTCAAAAATCATAACAGTTAATTTGTTTAATTTCAAGTACTTTAATAGGAGAAAGGACTGTAAAACTATTATTATTGCACCAACAAAATTTGTGTTCTTTTCTAGCAGAGTTAAAAATCAGATCATTAATCTTATTAAGCTGTTTCGCAAGTAAGTACTTAATGTTCTTTTTATAATTTTTGTCCCACTAGCAATACAACTAAAATTAGAGGTTCTACGTAAAAACAAGCGATTCGGCCAGCAGGCAGGAAGACAAAATTTTCGGTGCGCAAAACTGAAAGTTCAAGTTCTTTCCCACTGTACAAAAAGACACTGAAGCTGGTGCACCAACTGACTTAATTCGCTGTTCTACTAAGAGTTGCAAATGTAAACAAATGGCGGCCTCGTTAGGCCTAGCGTCGATTAAACTTTTAAAGTGTTGATTATTCTGTAGGAATTAAAGCAACAAGAATCAGCGTAATATTCATTAATTTACAGGAATAGTTTTGAAGGTTTAACATTTGAAACTAGTCTGCAGTTCTACAGCTGAAGAAGGAGGTTCTGTATTTAAACCTTCTACTGCAAAATTTTGCAGAAGTACGAAATTATTACATACTTACAAACATTCAGGATTTCTCCGGGATTTGAATTCGGATCCAACGATCGGATGATAATAATTATCCTGTATTTAGTACATTTTATGTTTTTGACACATTCGTTCCACAGCTACTAATTGTAATTGTTGCTAGGGTATGTAAATCTATCTCTATATCTATATTTTGAACTTCCGCCCCACAAACAAAATTTTTCACTTCTGCAGCTGAAGAAGCAGGTTCTATATTTTAACCTTCGAAATTAGTATTGTAAAGATTAGCGTTCGAAACTAACGTTGTAAATGTACGCATAAATATAAAGTTTTTTTTTTCCTACAATTTAACATTGTGAACGGAATTAAATGCCCTACTTTACACAGAGCAGTTTGCTCAGACCAGTTTAATTTGATTGACATATTTTCACAAGTTTTCGTTAACTGCATTAGAAAGAAATTTTAAGGTAATTCGATTTTATTCTGTTAACGATTGCAAAAATTAAGATAAAAATTTATTGTAGTATTAATATCAAAATTACGCCTTATTTCTCTTCTATTTACAGAACTTTTTAAAATGCTTTCTGAAATATGAGATGTTTTTTTAACTTCTGAGGTATCCTTTAAATCAAAAATTAGAGTCACTTTATGATTAATGCTTCATTCAGTTCATTTCAAATTAGAGCACCTTTTATTTTAATAGTAAAATACGTTAAATATTGCTGCTGATTTCCATGTACTTAAATTTTTATAAATATTTCTGAAAGGGAATAAAAAAGTTTTTTTTAATATTATTTAACCCTTCTAACAGAGTTATTATAAAATGTAATGAAATAATTCTTTTAATAATTGTAATTTTTCCTACCCTTAATTTCAACAATGCATTTTCTAAAAATTCTTCTTTACTACTTACTTAAATTCCGCATCTCATACATAGACTTCGCTTTATAAAACCTTTCTGCAGATTGCTTTCCAATACGAGCAATTCTTGTTTAAATAGTTTTATAAACATATTTGTCAACAAAATTTCAATTTATGTTTACAACTAAATGTTAAGGTTGTAGAGTTATAAGGTATTTCTTCCGCCTTCTTCGCATGCCTTCGTGGTGTAGTGGTCTGCATGCTCGACGCGTAACCGAGAGGTCCGTGGTTCGATTCCCGGCGAAGGCGTTGCTCATTTTTCATGTCTCCTGCTTCCAAAAATGCCTAATGTCTCTACAGAGTCATTAGGTTATTTTGAAGCAGGAGATGATGACGTGAAAAAAAAAGCAATGCCCTCGCTGGGACTAGAACCCTGGACCTCTCGAATACGTGCCAAATGTGCTACCGTCACACCACGAAGGAATGCTGGAAGGAGGAAGGAAATACCTTATAAGGTTTTTATATATTTAGATAATATTTAAGATAATATTTATAATCATTATATATTTAGATTTATTTAATAATTTGATTTCTGCTCAGTAAAATTCCTAGGAGTTTATGAATGAATAAATCATTCATTTCCAAATACATTTATAAATAATTTAATAAATATTTACTCATTTTGTTAAAAGCAAATAAATGTTTTTTACAAAGATATGCAAAACTACCCATATATATTTAACAGTTTTCATTTTCGGCGTGTGCAAATCTTTAACTTTTGTGCATTCACTTTATTTTCCAAGTAAAGTAATCTGCAATGATTAATGTATGCTAAAATACATCAGAAATTTTTTGAATGAAAACTACATGCATTCATGCTGTCTTGATGATGTGGCACTTTCACATGATCACATGATCTTGACTCGCATCGTACTTCCTCCGAATTGGCAGGAGTTTCTGTATACAATTTTACACAAATGTGTGGCTACAAATGAAGGAAAAGTAAACTCATTAGCATATCTCTCTATATATTTAATAAATTTGACGAGGATTACAGGATTTCGCATTAATTTCATTTTCCAGTTAAGATTTGTAATTCAAAGTGATTATTTTTCAATTATATAAAAATAAAAGGATGAGTTTAAAATGAGCAACTATTAAGACTCTCCCTTAAAAATTATTAAAAAGTACATGTTACAATATAATATGGATGACAAAAATGTACTTTGTTTAAAAAATTTTTATAAAAAACATAAAATAAAAGTAGCGAATACTCTATCAAGAGTATCGAAAGAAGTATACAAATCATCACGCTTATACCACTTAATTATAAGCAAATTGCGGTTTAAAGTGTGTTACATTTTTGCGATATTTTGGCATTTTGAAGGTGCCGTAAGATATTTTTCATCGTTTAAGCGTAACATTTTTGCTAAAATATATATATGTATATATTGCCCAGTAGCTTAAAATTTTATAAAACAAATTCATAATCAAAATTGCAGTTGCAAGTTATCAAAAGATAACCAAGAAGTGATTTTTGCGTAAATGCCAGTAAACTGTATAAATTGCTACCATCCATCCAATAACGAATGTTTCTTTTATGAGGAAGTGTTCTTGCTTTTCGATTTGCAGGGAACTGTCGGGTGTGGAAATACTATCAAAGCGCCGCCAAGAATCCTCTGGATGTAAACATAAAACACCCCTTCTTGGATATCAAAGCCGGGGAGCATTGCATCAATCGTAGTACAGGGTTGGCGCCTCCTTTTATTCTTACCTCCATGGCGCCCAAGGCCCATGCCAGAGACAGACGCAATCTTGCCCTCATGCGCAAGATAAAATTCGTAGACTTGGTCTGATGTTATTGTCAGAGAAGTCAGATCTGTGGCAACAACAAAAAAATAAACTTATTTAGTGCATTTTATTGTGTTATAAATTAATTTGTATTGAATTTAATAAGTTTTTAGAAAATGGAGATTTATTGATGGAGAAATAATAACTTCAAACTGGGCAATTATTTTCTAAATAGAGGGAGTATTTATTTTTCATATTCAACTCTGACTTTCTGAAGAACGGAAAGTATCTGATATTGAAATTTAAGGTATTTATTTACAGTCGATTCATAACCAGACGGAAATTAGACATATCAGCTTTTTCCCTGTATAGCAAAATATAACATTTTATTACATTAAATCAAAATGAATAACATGTGCTTTGTTTTATTAAACGTCTTTATGCAACTGTACTGATTTACAGATCATATAATTTCATTTTAAGTATGTATAAAGTTCAGTACTCCTTTTTTTTTTTTTAACTCCAGAGGCGCTATTAGTCTCCATCCTCATTTTTTCGTTTCACTTTTCAATCGTATTACTTTTCAAATAAAAGGAAGCTACATAACGTTATCACCATGTATTATTTTTAAAGATATAATATACCGAATATTTAGAAACAAATATGGAAACACAAATAAAATTTTCTCACCAAATATTATCGTCGTATATTATTATTATAAGAAATGTACGCAACATTCAACACTCTAACGGAAATTCTAAAGGCATGCTGTTTTGGAATATTTTGTGCTTTTGCTGTTAAATTTGTGACGTAAGGGTAAGAAAGTGATGTTTCAGTTAAAAAGACAAAAAGTTAATAATAAAAAGGCAATAAATCTGAGTAAAAAATAAATGGCAACACTTAGTACTGTATTGGGAGTTCTAAACATATGCTACTTCTAAAATCTTTGTGATTTTGCTGTTGAATTTTATGTGACATAAGTGCAAAAAAAGTGACCATAATAACTTCAAGTTAAAAAGACAAAAGTTGTACAAGTCATCTTATTAAGAAACCTGAACATGTGTATCATGATTTGAGAAAAGAGTGAAAAAAAGTAACAAAATGTATGACAGTACAATTTTAAACATATGCTGCTTTTAAAAATTTTGTGATTTTGCTACTGAATTTTATGTGACGTAAGTGCAAAGAAAGCGATGTTTAATAATAAAGTTAAAAGAGATAATAATAATAAAAAAGGTGTTAGCAGAAATGAGTAAAAAAGCAAATTTGTAAATTTCGAGCTCAACAAGAGCATAAAAGATCTTCCAAAAAAAATCTGATGTGTACACCGCATGACTTCCTTGTACGGAATATTAAATTATAAGCATTTTGCATTTCATTATTGGACTGAATTAAATCTACTTCATCGATAGCGCATAAACCACAATAGAGCAAATGCACTCTTTAAAATTCACTATCTTTCTTTACCATAGCGACACTCTGTCGCTAGCTTCACTTAACAGCGTTACATTTTATTCATTTTATAACGCAGAATGCACAAAAATTATGTATATTATGAGGTTTAACTATTTAAATCCAAAGTTCTAGCTTCGAACCCCACGAACACTTAACAAGCGAATAATCGCTTAAGTGTGAACAGAACACGTAAGACTTGAGAAGAGTTTAAAACCCTTTATTATTCAATATATTTACAATCAGTTCCGACTTGGAACTTTACATAAAGCCGCCACTCGGGCTTGAACTTAAATACTAATAATGTGAACTAAAACTAGCTTAGCTAAAGCTGTTAAATTATATAGCCAAAGCTATCAAAATCTAACTAGTTGGTCCCTAAGTATTAATTAATCGGCGAAGCCTAGCAAAGCCTAAAATATGGCCGAGCATCGTAATAGTTAAAAGAGATGTAGCCAGAAGGCAAACGCGCGCTAGTCAGGAAATCAGACTCTCTCTGTTGAAGTCGGTTAAGTCACGACTTAAATAGTACTCATTATCATTTGCATTATCTGCGTTTCTGAAGTCACATTCTGGCAGGAAATTGTAAGCTGAAATTAGAATAAGATATGGAAAGATACGAAACTTAAAATAATTGTTAATGAACATAAGGTAAACCCTACAATATCATCTCAAGAATTACCTAATCTTTGCCACATGTTCTGTTCAAATACTATAATAAATCTAAAACGATCCGTATAAGAAATTAAACAAACAATATAACAAACAGTTTTTCACAGACGATTCAATATTTCTCATTCAATTAATTCCGTTCTCACTTCGCGACAAGGCAAAAACACATAAAAATTCAAAATATCTATATTAAAATTTACGAAGTAAATCTTAAACACTTATTTCCTCGAACAAATTTCAGAACATATTAAGAATGATTTAATTCGCAGTAATAAAAGAAGGCGTTATCTTTGTTGTTGCGAAGCTTAGTTTCCCTAGATTGGCAACAAATCCACTATTCTGCTAAGTTTCAAATATAAACAAATATGGCTCCCATCATAAACAAAAATTAGGCTTAGCTGCACTTAAACAACTTTTAAATTGTTGATAATTCTACAAATATGGCATGCATATTTACTAAAGGCATAAAAACGTTAACCGGAAAATAAAAACAACACAATTCAATAATTTGTAAAGTAAAAAATGCACAATTTACCAACATGTTATAGCAGTCCTATACACAAAATTTCAACGTTCTGAGGCTACTCGTTTTTGAGTTATGGGAGATACATACATACGTACGTACGTACGTACGCACGCACATGTGCTACGAAAAAAATCTCTTCAGAATCCATTTTAAATCAGTTTTATAATTTTTTGGGGAAAAAAGAGTTCTTTATTATGTCTTTACGTACGGATGTTACGCAAAAACATCTTTAAATTCCATTCGATAGCAGTCAAAAATGGATATTTTCTTTGAAATATGATACCCGAAATTTTTCGCGATTACAATACTTCCTTTTTATTTCGTATAAGGAAGTAAAAGCACTCTGGTGCAATATTAAAATCTGAAACCTTTCAGATTTTTTTAAAAATTATTTTTCTCTCTTTCTCCCTTCCCCCCTTCAAAAATACAGATAAAGCCACATTTGTGAATACTGCGTAATGGATTATTTTTCTTAAAACGTACACATTTGGGATTCAAAACGCCCTTGAAATGTTCTCTCCAAAAAATTATATTTTACTCCTGAGATTAAAATTGTACCTTTAATCTGAGTATTAAAGTATGTGTCCATTTTCTTTCTTACCCTGAGTACTATATAAACATTCCAAAGTCACCTCACGGGCTATTTAATTGTACCTCCCAGGTTCTTGTTTTTTGTCTCGTGCTCAGGTCATGCCTAATGCTTTCGAATGGAATCTTGCGTTATCATTCGCACCGCCCCTCGTCTACTTCCACTCAGTTAAACCACATAGTTTGGAGCCCTAAGAAGCATTTCTTTATCTATGCCTTTTTAGCCCGCAGCACCCTCGGCCGTCCAGATAAAGCAGAGGAGTAGATAGAGAAGAGGGTAAAGTTTTTACCTTGTTACCGTTGCTAGAGTATGGAATAAGTGCCTTTTTAATCTCCGTCTGCTTAGCTTTGGGTCGAAATAGTGATTTCCAATGTGAAGGGCAATTGATTCCGCGAAAAGGAGGACTGTAACATTTGCATTACTCGCATACTTCTGCTGGAGTACGATTTTATGTTTTCTCAATTTATTCCCCACCTTTTTGCTTTTCTGCTATATCTTCAAGCCACTTGTATTTTTGGGCGTTTTTTATACTCACTTTCTATCAAATTTCGAAGACACCACATGTTTATCTTGCCTTGTACAGTTCAAACATCTACATAAAAATAATGTTAATAAGAGATATGCAATGTTAAGATTTATTCACTCTGTGAGATCACATTATCATAGACACTTATTCGTTATCAAGAAAAAGAGGGAATACGTACATGGTAAGTAAAATTAATAAAATCACTTTTACGAAATAGAATGGTAAAGACAATTTGTTTTGCTTCAAAATTCACAGTGCTTTAAATTAAGCGTTCTGCAAGATTGGGAAATGTCGAAATGTTACTGGCAGCAATCAATATTTTTCAAATAATTAGGTTTGTTTTGGTTTTGTTTGATTATGGTAAAGCACGCTATGGCTATCTGCCTAAGGGAGAGATGCTTTCATGGATGACTTTCTAAGAAAAACTGGTCTCGTGTACACGTTACACATAAGAAACCCCATGAAAATGCCCACGCAGCCAGCCAATTCGGCTGGATTGAAACCCAGGTCGAAACTACCAGTGTTCTGCGATTTTACTGCGCCGCTGGTGGGCCATTAATTAATTTGAATAATTTAAATGGCTCAGAAAGGAATATATACATTGCAATCTCTAAGGAATTTATGTATATCACGGTTAGTAACAGAAAACTGTTCCTCTCGGAACCTACAGAAAAATTTCGAATCCACAAAAAATACAAAAATTCCTTTTCCCCTCCATAAATGTGAAAAAATTTTATCAAAGAAAAGAAATTGAAAAATTAAATATAAACATGTATCTTTTCCAAATTTAAAAGAAATTTTTAAGGTAAAATGAAGCAGTACAACTAAAAACTTTGAAACTTATGTAACAATACCGATGTTTTTGTAAATTTTTCTTGCATGCAGATAAATAAACGAAGAAATTCCACGCAATACATAGGTTTTCAGAATACTTCCGAAAGAATGAGATTTACCAGAGCCAGTTTTGGGTCCTAGATACAATGCTTTTTAGGAGCTCTGTGAGCCTTCTCTCGAGCTTTTAATTTCGTAAGGCAAAAATAAAATTATAGAATGATTTTGGCAACTCCCTAAAATCCTTCACCTAGGCCTGGATCTCGTACAATATTCAGATCTTCAGAAGGATTAAAATTCATTTCTCCATTTATGCTGATGTAAGCAAATCAGACCCGATCTATAGACCACCGCAGAAAGGAAAAAAAAAAAAAAAAAAAAAAGACAGGTCGCAAGTAAATTTGGAAGTCAAAAGGAATTAAATGATGCAAATATTCAATAACAACCTACTGTAGTATTAAATAAATAAGCAACTTGAGCTGTTTTCTACTAGCAATGTACTGCTATCTCAAATGTGCAAAGAAACAATTAAAAAACTGGTTCATTTTGTAACAGAATAATTTTTTTCGACATTTAGAAGTTAGCATTCCCTAAAATCTTCGATCTATTTTATTCTTAAAAATACGAATAAGACTATCATTTACACCTCCCAACATTACGCTTTTCTTCAGAAAATGTTGTTGACATTCATTGCGAAGTCTTATACCATTAATATTCAAGTTCCAGGAAAGAATGAAAAATCCAGACGACTTAAATAATAGTAATCGATGGCAACAGCAGAAGAAATCTGGCTGTGTTACGATATACCACCTGTTTCTTGCCGGAACTGATTTCAGCCCGGCGCATGCTGAAACACGGCAGTAATAATGGAGGAGAATTTTGGCAGAAGGGTCCTCTGGAAGGAAAAAAAAAAGAATAACAATTGAAATGTCCTAGGTATCCCCTAATGTGCGGTTACAGGTCGTTGTAATTTCCCCGCCGTGGGAAAAGTAAAAGAAAGACCCGAAGACAAGAGAATCGTTATTAACCCCAGGAGAATCGGCTTAATCGCAAAAAAATTAGCCCCTCGCGTAAGTTGTGAAAGTTGCCACATTTGGCGATTATTCCGCTTTCTGGTGCTCTGCTTCCACGGAAATGCTTTGTGAACATTACGAATATTAAACTAGGTTTAATATAGTACATGCAGGTGATAATCCTTAAAAGATATATTCTCTTTGATTTAAATAACTAAGTATTTTTTGTTCCCTTTTTTAAGCATACAACTCTTGACTTTCTATATCTTGTGTGTAACCATCTTTACTTTAAAATGTAACTGTCTATGCTTGCCATGCCAAAATAAACTAAGGTACTATGAAATTATCCTGATTAGCTTAAGTAACAAATAAATAACTTTCTAGGCGGTTAGGAGAATCCTGGGTATGTATCCTGTTTCCTTATAACAACCAATTGCTTCCATCATCGATAAAGAAGTTTAACAGTATAATTAATTCATATTCATCCTTATACACGAAAGATGTATCCAGCAAAAGTTTTGTTTTACATTAATGATTGTATTTTAGTTCTTCCATTCATCAAAAGAACAGGTTAATACTGTGTTTGCTCACATATTGTTCTTTTTTCTAGAGCATAATATAGATATTTTTCGTTTATAGAAACAGCAGTAGATCCATGAAGTGAATTGACCTCGTCTTAAAACACAGAATAGTTTTTTAGCCTAAAAAGAACGTCAGTCTTGAATGGAATATTAGTATCGAAACGGCATTTTGAGTGGCAACACTTAAATGCATTGTATTACTTTTCAAATTGTTGCCACTAAAATATTGCCACCTTGTATTATATTTAAAGAAATTAAATAATGAAGAATCTGCATGAATGTATGCATGTTTCTCGCACTGTGGAAAAACAGCGTCTCATAGAAACATTAAATTCTGAATACCATATTCCTCCACCCGAACATGGGCACCTAGAAGCCTGAATTTTGAATTCGTTTTATTACCAATTTCATAATTTGTAACACTTCAATGAATTTTTGATTAACAAACTTGACGATTTCAAAGCAAGCAATGGCAAAAGCTGAATTAAAAAAAAAAAAAAAATTCTATCTCCAGCGCGCGAGACTGTGTATTGGAAATTAATTCTAAAACTATGTTCATTTTAAAATTATTTTGCGATATTGCTATTGAATTGAATTTTATGGTTTAAGTACGAAGAAAGTGATATTTAATAAATGAAGGTAGCAGACAAAACGTTAAAAAAAGCCTGTTTGTGCGTAATATAAAATCTAAAAACTTTTAAGACTTCTTTTGTTTGTTTGTTTGTTAGTGTTTATGTAACACACATATTAACAATTTTTTTATGAACAAACTCAACGATTTCAAAGCGAGCAGTGGCAACACTACACAGAATAAAACACTTTTATCTGCAGTGCGTGATACTGTCTGTCGGAAATTCTAAAGATATGCTATTTTTAAACATTTTGCGATTTTGCTGTTGAATCGAATTTTATATGGCGTAAGAGCCAAGAACGTGGCATTTAATAAATAAAGTAAATACACAAAACGTTAATAAAAAAAGAGCATAAAAGAAAAAAGTTTTGTAGCGTCATCTTAGATGAAAATTGAACATTGATATGACGAACCCTTTCCGAATACGCGTCGAGAGTGTTTCCAGTTACAAGAACGTGTTTCCAGTTTCAGCATGCTTTCGTGATGAAGGCATGCTGAACTCAGAGAGAAAAAAAACCCCTGGTAACTGGATGGTTATTAAGAAGGTAATACACCGATGGACAGTTGCTAAGGACGGATGACAGTAACAAAGATTGCAACCACAAAATGGAAGGCAGGAAAATGTGGAAATTAGCATAAATGCGGGATGCAGTAAGACGTATTGTGCGTATGCAAATTTTGGATTGCTGAAGTTGTTCATCACGTGATAGCGCTGATAAGAGATATAAAGGATTTGACGCGTATTGACTATTATTGCTCAAAAGCAGACTTTAACGGGAGAATCAACTGACGAGTTTGCAATTTTCGGTATGTCTTCCCGACATTACTTAGGTGATTTTACGCGTGGGCCTATTATTGGCAAGATTAAAGAAGGACGAAAAATAACAGATGTTGCTAACCTGCGTTCAACAAGTAAAATAATAAATGCGACGAAAAATTACAGATGATCTCAGCCACAGTGTTGTTTCAAGGAACGCACAAGGAACTTCCACATTGTTTGGAAATCATTTCAAACAAATAGAATCTGTAGCAAATATCATGGGGGAGGTCGTGTTTGCAGTACGATGCCTGTAGAAGACAAGTACATAGTACTATCGATAAAAAAGAACCGGCGCAACACAGCTACTGAGGAGCAAATGAGTTGAATCTCCAGAAAAACTGTAGCCAGACGCTTGCATCAAGGAGGACTACTCTCGCCGTCCAGTTTTGTGAATTCCCTTGTATAGACGTCACCGTTCTACCCTTTTGCAATGGTGGCATTAGCTTCGGAACTGGGCATGTGTACTATTCTCAGATGAGAGTAGGTTCAATCTGTCATCGGATTGTAAACGCCAATTGATCTGGCATGAGAGTGGTACTGCAGAGAGTGGTATCTGGCGTCAGAGTCCGGCAATCCTATAGAAAAAGACCGATATCCTACATGTAGTGTCGTCTGGGGCTATGAACGGCCAACGATACATTAATGATGTTCTGCTGCTTCATATTCGCATGTTCTGTGCTGCTGTCAGTGATAAATTTATTTTCATTCACGATAACGCAATGTGACATCGAACAGTCGCTGTCCAGGAGCGTCTAGAGAGGGAAAATATTCAACACTTAGTATCTATCGCCAGTACGTTCTCTAGATCTGAATTCCATTGAAAATGTTTCGGATGCTTTGGAAAGTAGTCTTGCTGGTCAACAATGCCCTTTAGTAAACAAGGACACCCTCATCCATGCACTGACAAAGAAATAGTATAAAATGTTCCAGCATCTGCTGGATAATATTGTGCAAAGCATGTCACAACGTATGCCAAAAATGCTGTATGCCACGAATCTTGCGTCCCTCTCCTTGGTGGCCATATCCCGTTTTGACATCTTACGCCAAAATGTCTGCGAAAGGTGGATTTCAAAGCACAATAAATTATCTTTATCGTTATGTCCTGCCTCATTTCATTTCACTTGGCATCCAAATACATTTACTTTTTAAGTGCTATATACCTGTTTGTGATTTGTTCTTAACTATTCTTCACCAATGTATTACAAAGAGTGTAACTACTTTTGCTGAAACTTTTTATGCCAGTTGCTAAGAATGATAATAATGACTGCATCTTTAAATAAATAAGCTGTAAGTAAATATATAAGTTGACACATTTTTTTTTGTTAGTTCCCTTAAAGATTATTTACTTGCTATTCGCTTAAAAATCCTTGATTGCATTTCATTATTCATTTATTTTTTAACAAATTGATTAATTTAATCATTTGTGGTTTAGTTAACTTAGTTTTGCATTTCTTTATCATGTATGGAGATTTGCATAACTGTAAAAATATAATACTCTCCACACGGAGAATTAAACTGTCCAATTTTAGATCAGTCGATAATCTAAAGAAGATTGACTGCTATCAACTCATAAGATCATTTCAATGACTTTCACCTGAGTTTCCATTTATCATTTTAATCTTTATGTAAAAAGCAAAATATAACCAACTTCATCAAGAATATATATCAAACACTTAATTCTGTATCCGGTATGCTTTAAACTATACTCTGGGTTTTCGTTTCTGAAAAAACTAGTAAAGATATTCAAAAACGAAGTCACTAATTCAAAAAGATTAGAAGACCATAAAAAAATACTCCTAGTCATTTTCCTAGTCATTACTCAAGGCCAATATTCTCTGTTTTAAGTGAGCTAAACTGATACAAAGATTTGTCATCTACACAACTAGAAATACATTCATTTGTCAGAAGTTTATTCATTTATTACATACTTAACCAATGCAAGATAAATCATCTTCAGTACCACGGTTCTTCATCTTTCATCAGTGCACTGATGTCATGTCACCTACAACAGAAGAATGTCTTCTGAATTAATATTCTTACTTGATCATTTATTTTCGGTATTAAAAATGATGGTAACGCAAATATTTGCTCTTAAGCAACAGTAAATATCGTCTGACAGAATTTTAATCAATCTTTTTCTCCTCTATAAGTTGCTTTCTAAGTAAGCTTCTTATGAGTTCAATAATCTTTAATATTTTCGTTAAGAAGTTTCTTCTTAAAACTTCATGGACCATTCATAAATGTAATATCGAAACTTAATGGATTATTAATTCTGTTTGTTAGCAATTTTACTCAGCTCTCGCGCGAACTATTAGCCAAAGTTAGCTGGGTGTAAAGGAACGGATTTCTTTATTTGCCATGTAAATGGTGGTGTAGTAAATCGTAAAATAAACATAATCGTGGTGTAGTGGTCAGCACACTAGGCGCGTATTCGAGAGGTCCGTGGTTCGAGTCCTGGAGAGGGCATTGCTGATTTCTTCAGTTTCCTCACATCGAAAAATTCTAAAACATCCTACGGTTGCGCCTGAATTAAAAAAGGTGGTGAATGATGATTTTCTACCACCAGGATTTGGCGACTGGGGCCCCTAATCCCCAGTCGTCCTTTAAAAGGGGGGTATATACGGTATTTTTCTCGTCTTCTTAGCATGCCTTCGTGGTGTAGTGGTCAGCACACTCGGTGCATATTCGAGAAGTCCGTGGTTCGAGTTCCGGCGAGGGCATTGCTCATTTTTCATCTCTCCTGATTAGTAACAAATATATAGCAACTTTTCTCTAAAAGGTTTTGCAGTTTATTTCAAGAGCGTGTTTTGTCTTATAGAAATGAGACTATTTAATTTCAAGCATACTCTCTGGATCCAGCTAAAATCTAAGCTAACACGTTGCTTGGTAATTGCTTAGATATTGTCCAGGGTTAGTTATTCAGTGCCGTCCTGCCATGACGGAATAAAATGAAAAAAACTACAGAGTCTACTGTTGAGCAAACCATAGAATTTTTACAAGACGAAGTGCCTTTTGAGCTTCTTTTCATTCGAAATAAGCTGCATTTTTACGAAAAGATTCCAAAATTAGTATAGATTCCAAAACGTCCTTTACGAAATCACTTGAGTCAACTTGATCATCAACAAGTAAGTTAATGTCTTAAAGCTATTCAAAGTCTCACTAAATAAAAAAACTCTAAATGTGCATCGAGGTAATCATGAAACAAGAATTACAGCCTGACAGCAAAAAGGATATGGTTTTCCTTCTAGCAAAACGAAGCAGAAACCACACTGCAGTTAACTGATGATTTTGTTAATGCTATAGTCTACACCTATATGTCTGCCTAAAAGTTTCCTTGTAAATTCAATACCAAAGGACTATATATACGGAAATTTGTAAGACGTCTTACCTTATCACTCCATTATTTGTCAAATCAGAAGTTTGTTGTTATCATCAGTGGACCCATCGGGAAGAGATGCCATAACATTACTCAGAAAAATAGCGATTAACTGTTCAGAGTGATTCAGAACATTATGTGTTGAACGCAAGTGGAAAAACTCATCATTAGCAATAAAATCTCAATGGCGGTGACCGTTATGGACTAGATTTTGTACAAACTGACAGGATCGTACAACAATGATTTCATCGTGAATAAGGACAGAACTCTGCTCCGTAATTCACAACCGAGTCTATTATAGGAGAAGGATAATCCACCGAAATTCTTTTGGATCCAGCTCCTCTTTACCGAAAAGCATGGATTAAGGTGTTAAAAGTAAAATTTGTGTTCTATGCAGAGCAGCTCCAGAAGCTGACGTATTGGAGAATAAGAATTTCGAGCTCATGTCACGGCGTTCTCCAAACTCAATTCCGTGACATGTGCCTACTACGCTCTCCGTAGACATGTAGAAGAAGTCACCATAGGTCTTGCAGTTCAGAATGACTGCAGAATTAAAGAGAAAATTTTAATTAAGAGAGAGTTTAACAGTGCGGTATTGAGGTTGCGAAATTTTTCGACATTCATATGGGAGCTCTTTTCTTTTCTTTTTTTCCCAAAGTCCAAAGGAGCGTTATCCCAGAAAAGCTGTTAGTCACAAAAAGGAATTTTGCTTTGAATCCCTATAAAAGTCTGAATCTCTTCTTAAATTGTTGCCAACAAATATTTTCTTCATGTATTATATTAAAAAAATTAAATAATGAAGAATTTGCTTGAATAAGTATGTTTTTCGCATTGTGAAAAAACAACGATACCTGGAGCCGTCCAATTTTAACTAATGTAGTCCTCCACCCGAATATGGGCACCTGGAAACCCGAATCTTGAATTTCGAATTCGCTTTATTGTGTATTTCATATTTTGTAAAACTTTTTGATCAACAAACGCAATGATTCTAAAGCAAGCACTGTACAGGAAAAAATATTTTTATTTTCAGCGCTCGAGACTGTTTATCGGAAATTTTAAAGATATGCTGTTTTTAAATACTTTATTGTGTATTTCAAGTTTTGTAAAACTTTAACGAAATTTTGATTAACAAACTCAATGATTTCAAAGCGAGCAATGGCAACACTGTATGGAAGAAAGCATTTTTGTCTCCAGCGAGCGAGACTGTCTATCGGAAACTCTAAAGGCAGGCTGTTTTTAAATATTTTTAGTCTAAAGGAACATTAGCCCAAATGCTCTCGAAACGTGCATGTGTATGTAAATGAAAAAAAAAACTCTCCTTTGGGCAAATATAAAATTTGATAGTTTTCAGACTTTTTTTATTTTTTTTTTATTTAATCATTATAATTCCATACTGTTCTATAAGAGGTATCTTCATTATTTTTTCTAGTCTGCTCTTTGGCAAAGTATCTGTGTATTTTATGTTAATAAAATTATCACGGTACTTTTATTATAAACATGGTATTTTTTTCATCAGAGCAAATCCAATTACTAGATATGTCAAAAATTATTGGTTTTTCTTAATAACTCTAAGTGCATTATTAATCATTATATAATTTTGCATTTTGAGTGCATTGAACTTTGAAATTTCAATTTCATCATAGTCACAAAAACTGCAATGCAGTGCCTGTGAAGCGAACCTTTGACCGAATTTTTCGATTCTTCCTCGTGGTGAGATTTCAAATATAAACGGTTTTAAACGAATTTTCGCCTTGAATTGGTTTTACATTTATTTCATTTCACATTGTAAGCTTCTATATTCTGTTTCTAATCAATGCATATTTCTTTTCCAATAAATCTTTTCTTTTCCAATTTTATAGTAAGTACTATATGGACTTGGCTGGGTCGCTTGCGAAACGTGTAGTACACGTGTGTTACATGTTGGATAAAGGTCATTGTGCATAGGTTTATCTTTGCACTGTACTGCAACAACTCCTTGCACTGTTTATCTGTGCACTGTACTGCAATAACTCTTTGCACTGTTTGTCTTTGCACTGTACTGTTTGTATTGTACTGTTTTGAGGAAAACTTAACAACAGAATTGTATATCAGCTATGATTAAGAACGGATTCAAGTCAATAACAGTCCATTCCATGTTTAATTTATTAGCTTAAGTCCTGTTGCAGTTTTCACACCTGAGTTTTGGAATTTTCTTTTTAAATTAAATATTTATTAGTATTGTTCTCCCTTTGTATATTGTGTATGATTATTATATCTACTCTTGGTTAATGGAAAGTAAGTACAAGTTTCAATTATTTTTATAGAAATTTTTTTTTTAATTAATGCTGCAATAGCCCTTATTTAGACATTTTTGAGACGTCTAAATTAGTTTTAACCTGGTTATTAGAGTAACGTAAACTTCTTTCAAATATATGGGGGAGATGAAATTTTATGAGCGAAAAATACTTAAAATTCGTTATAAAAAATTCTCTCTAAAGGTTTGATGTCAAGACAAGTAAGATATAAGGCCCTCAGATTTTCGACTTACTTTATCTCAAAACTGGAACAGAGCTAAGCATGTGTTTCGCTTTAATTAAATAATACAATCCTAATGAAGAAGATGTTCAAAAGATTTCTTTTGGTATTAATTGCACTAAAAAAGACATTTAGATTAGACATTTCAAGGGAAAGCTTAGGTATATTTCCTTAGAAAAAAGAAAGAAAGAAAAAATTTTAAAAAAATATCAGCGCGTATCACTTCTCAGAAGATATTGTTCAGATATTTTAATTCAAATTGTAACGGCAACTTAGATTTGTTTAAATTAACGAAAAATTCTTATTTAATATCCTACTCTGAATTTTTTAAATCATTTTACTTTGGATAATCACATTTGTAGTAACCAGGCATGGTCCTTAGACATTATGAATTCGAAAATCCCTTTCAGTTGATGCCTAATTTGCTGAACCCTTAGCCAGTAACCTGTACGGTACTTTTATTTTATTTTTCGTAATGAAATTAAATAACGAAAATTCGGGGGATGCCATTTAAACCATTCTCGTCTTCGTACGACTTCAATCAGCCGAGAGTCTGAAGACGTTAATTTTAGCATTTTTTTTTCCCCCCCCGTGTCAACAGTCTCGGGCGCTGGGGATAAAAATCTGCTTCATTTCGAAGAGTGTTGCCACTGCTCGCTTTCATATTGTCAAGTTCGTTAATAAAAAATTTGTAAATTTTACAGAATGTAAAATTTAAAAAGAAAAAATTATTACGCCCAAAGGGGTGGTATTTTAACGTTTTGTGTGTTACCTTTTATTACTAAACATCCTGCTTTTCGCACTTAAAGCATAAAATTCAATGCAACAGCAATATCACAGAATATTTAAAAAGAGCATATCTTTAGAATTTCCGATACACAGCCTCACGCCCTGGAAATACTTTTTTCCCCCGTACAATATTACCATTGCTTGCTTTGAAATCGCTGAATTTCCTAATCATAAATTCGTTAAAGTTTTACAAAATATGAAATAGATAATAAAACAAATTCCAAATTTGGGCTTCCATACGCCCATATTCGAGTGGAGGACTATTCAAGATTTGATGTCTCTAGATACCGTAGTTTTTTCACAATGCGAGAAATATATATACATTCATACAAATTCTTCATTATTTAATTTCTTCTTATATACTGTAGGGCTCTAATATATGGCTGAAACAATTTGAAAAGTGAAACGCTGTTTTATAGTGAACGACGCAAAATGCCAAAACGAAATGAATAGCCCTTCCGGACAAACTGCCCCTTTCTACTATTAATATTTATGCTCGTAAAATCTTTCAAGAACTTCTGATTGAACTGCCTGATCTCCAGAGGTCTGCAGATCAAGGTTTAAGAATCATTGTTTTAGAGGAAGCGTATTTTATATTGTTTCTCAAGATAGAAGTTTTTCTCTCATAAGTTGCGTTACTAATTAACAATCTGCGGAATTTAATTTTTATTTTAAGTTTGCATAATTAAAGTCATTCTGCGCGAGAAGGGGAAGAGAGTGAAAATAACTGAGTGATTAAACGATTTATTTATAAAGAATTTTGTAACGGTGTTTAAGAATAGATTTATATAGAATATATAGCCAAAAGGAGGCCTTAATATATAACTATATAATTTTCGACATTAATATTCTTTTTTTCATAATAATAAAAATAAAACCTTCAAATAAAATAAATATTTCTGAAAAAAAAAAAAGCAAACAATGAGAAATTCCCATCGCCTGTTACTGGCGTCGATGTAAAAAGTAATTTTGATAAAAATGAAGAAATGATAATGTGTTTGTAAAAAAATGATTTGCCTCGTGTTTTCTAAACAAAGCTCTGAGATAAATAAAATTGATATTCCTTCCATGGAGCAAAATTCGCTCTCGAAATCATCTGCTGAAAGACAAAAATAACAAAAACACCAGAGGAAGAAAATGGGGTGGGGAATGCCAGCGAATAAAAACAAACATTTACAGTATCGCCCTGTCCACAACACCCCCACACACCGTCCGGGTCTCCTGTCTCCGGTTTAAAATCGTAACATCGCTTCCTACCTTCAGCTACTCCTAGCGAGTGGCGAGCATTGGCGGTCTACCGAATGTGTTTCTGTGACGGGCAACCCTACACTACGATTGCTGAGAACAGTCGGGAGTTCGAATATTTATCAGTTGACAGAGGATAGCGGCCGCGTGCCGTGTAAACGCGGCGCCACTGACATGTGCCTTTCGTTCCTGGTGACGTTCCTGTCGGCGGTACCACTCCTCATGGCTCAAGGTGAGTGGAATGATTTTTCGAAGTATATTTATTTCCGCTTCGTCTGCCGGTGTTCGAATGCTATGCGATTGAATATGACACGCGGCGAAAATAGCGGCACGTGGGTAGTTAGGTGTTTCTGCATATTATTTGAGGACATACAGGACAGTGACTTAAATGCCGATAACAACTGCATATTTTTCTATTTTAGCTAATTTGTTTTATAATTTAAAAGGAACTTAAAGCTGAACGGTTATATTTTATTTTCTGTAACTGTTGTAAGAAGAACAAATCAAAAAAAAAATCGACATTTTTGTTCATAAAAACTTGTTATATGGTTACGTTAGGTAAAAGTGATAAAAATATTCTTTTTCTGTTACCTTATTTACAGGTTTATTGTAATATTTATTTATAAATGCAAAATGGTATGTGAGGAAACAAATTGCTTAAAAATAAGCATTTGCTAGTTTGACGTACGGAACTGGTATTCATTGAATTGTTCTAAACGTTCCTTTCAGTTTTAGTATAGAAAATAAATGCGATATATTTTTTTTTAAAGTATAAAATACCAAACAAATTTCTATGTATAAAATAAAACATCTTATACAGTCAGCTTCCGCTTATTCAGTAACATTAGGCTGGACTTATATCTAAAAAATTTTTTTGTCTCAAAATGACTGTCACAAACAATCATTACAAAACAAAGTTTTCTACAAAAATACAAGAAAGAAAAATGCATGAACTAATAGCAGTGATAAGTAAATCCTGTCACATAATTTGAAAGTTGGTTGTATCCACAACCTACAAAATTAATTTTAGGTATTCCGGAATAAGATAAGTTATTAATAATAATTCCGGAATAAGATGAGCTGTTAAATTATTCACTAAAAATTAATTTCTCACTGTTAAAAATAAATCAAGTGTAATCGTTTGTTTCTTACGAACTCTTATCAAAACACAACGGTAATATAAACAAACAAACATAAACAGCATACATATTGTTAAATGAGGAAGAAAACATAAACTGGTAAAAACGGAGAGATAGACAACTGTACATAACTGATTTACTTTAGGTAACCAAATTAACTTATTCTCCAAATTAAACTCTTAAAAGTACAGGTAAATTGTTTATAGTATTTTTCTCTTAATTATAATATGGGTCATTCCTCTTTCCTGTATTTTTTTCAACTGTTCTTTGATTAACCATGATTTTACGTTAATCGTGAACGTCATCTCTGGTATTACTTCGGTTAATCGAGAGATGTTTACATCAAGCTTTCATGGAAAAATAATGAATTATCCATTATCTGTCTGTGGCAGACTTTCAAATATGCAAATTCATTGATGAGTCAAGTAAAATTTGAACTGAAGTCTACAGAAAATAAGTGAACTTGCGTATCATTGCATTGGGTTTCATGAAAAAGAATCAATAAACTAAAAAATGTAAGAGATTTTTTTAAACTTGAAAATGTAAAGTGTATAATAGAATTCGTGATCACAACTTTAACGGGTGATAAAAGTGGTTAAAGTAACAATTTTCATAATACACTTGTAAGGGCCCACCAGCCGCCGAGAAGTCAAGTCGCTCACCCTGGTAGTTCTGACTTGGGTTCGATTCCAGGCGAACGGGCTGACTGCATTGGCGTTTTCGTGGTTTTTCCCATGCCTTTAGAAAGTTCTCCACTAAGGCCTACGCTTAGGCAGATAGCCCTCGGGGGCTTTGCCACAATCAAATAAACCAAACCGTAATACACTGCAAGGTGAATGTGAACTGTGAGCGAGGGAAATGCAGAAAACAAAGTCAAAAAATCAATTTTAATCATGGAAGTTTGCAAGAAATAATGTTTCATACTTACAAGAATTCTTCAAATTGCAAGATATGCAACAACCAATTGCAAGATATGCATTACAGCGAGAATAGAATGACTGGCGTACACTTTGGAAGATACTTGGCATGTCGTGTACTTCCTCAATAACGACGGTAATTCTAGCTCACTGTATTACGAAAATTATTGCGTTTGCTAAGTTCCATCAACCCTTAAAATTGTGAGCATTCTTTTTTCACTCTGCATGTATAATTTTAATGAAACCAAAAAGGTTTGCAAGTTTATATGAGTATGGTAAAACTCCTGTTGAGGAGTTTTTCAAGGACCAGAGATTAAGAACTTCTTCACCAAAAATATTTCTTTGGAGAGAAAACGTATTGAAAGAAATATTAGTTTGGTTAAATGAACAACTTCCAACCACAAGGAGCATTAAGAGAAACAACATAACAGATTTTTACGATGATCTATAATAAATTCGATAAATAAATCCTTATTCAGTTCTAATAGAACTGATTTATTGCAGAATTATTCTCCTTAACATACTGCACATAACTTTTTTTTTTTTTTTTTTTGGATTGTAGGCTTTAGATACATGCAGATCATAGTTTTGTTTAACATGTAGGAACTAATCAATTTTATCGGCTAGCAAACTGACGTAACCTACGAATTATTTCCAGGATGTATCAGTCATGACAACCGGAAATCACATGAAATATTCTGCTTCCGATCACGTGACTATTCGTATTGTAGCATACATCGATAGACATTTCGATAGTTAGATTGAATAATCCACTGATGTTTAAAAGAGTGAATATGATCAGAAAAACGAGGTTCTGTTACATTCTCCTTCTACAGCTTCTTACGGTTTAAAATGCATATGTTACCGTTAAAGTACGAAATCCGTTATTTTATAGAATACCTAGTTATTCTAAGAAATAACTGATCGTGTCCGTTAAAGTGTAAAACTCTCTTGTATTTCATGGTTTAACTAGTTATTTCGTAGAATAACGATTTGCAGCCCGTTAAAGTGTAAAATAATCTATATCATATATCTCGCTTTTTAGTATAAGGTACATTTACATTTCGTTTAACAATATGGAATGTTCGTGTAAAACCCAGTGTGTCAACAAAAAGTGTTTTTGTTTTAGAAATAATGTTCTTTGTAATTCCAAGTGTCATTTTAGTAATCCTTGTTGTAACAAATGATTTTATGGTACGTTTCCATAAATACCATTTATACGCTGCATAAATTAGATAAATTGCTTCTTTTTCATTTTAATTGTCTATCATTAGTTTGTTTATAGAATACCTAGTTATTTCATTTTAGATAAATTGTTTATTTTACACTTTAACTGTCTTTCATTAGTCAATTTATAGAATACCTGGTTATTTCATGGAATAACTAGCTAAAGTGTCAAATTATTAACATATTACACACTTTAACGGACACGATCAGTTATTTCATGGAATAACTAGGTATTCTATGAAATAACTGCATTATATACTTTAACTGTAACACATACACCTTTTTTAAGCGCATCCCCCCCAGTTTAATCAACGATACGAACTCACACCCTGATATGGACTATTTTGGAGAAAAATATTGATTTTGAACATCCTACAGTCAAGTTAAAGCATAATCTTTTAATCGTGTTTCAGAATATGTTGAAAACTTCTAGTGCAGTTTAAATGGCTAAGTCTGCCAAGAGTTTTTATCTTTAAAAAAAGGGTGAGGGAAATTTCTTAACTCTGTATGCAGGGCATAAAAGTGTGCCACATATTTCACAAGTATTTAAAAGTTTCATATATTTTAAGTTCTTTATAAGAATACAAATGTCATATTTTTGCCACTGGCAACAGTGGTTTCTTGAGAAAAATGTTTTAATTTGTGTTTAAGTTAAATATACTTTTTTATGTATTCTATAAATGAAGACTTTGTTGTGAGAGTATTGTATGATATTAAAAAATTTAGAAGTTTCGAACTGAGGTTAGTCGAGAAAAGATAAAAAATAAATAAATAAAAATTCCCTTCGACACATGCCAAAAACGCCTTGATGGAAGTTCTTTTCTCTCCCTTATAAAATATCATTTCAGATCAATAAATGGATAGAATTATGGGAAAGCACTCGAGGGTTATTTTCTTAATAAGACGGATACGTTCATGGAGGACTTTCTAAGGGACTTTCTAGGATTTTATTCAGGGGAAAGCCACGAAAATTTCCATGCAATGATCCCATTCACCAGGGTTTGAACCCGTTACGAGCTACGAGTGCTCCGTTGTTTTACCGTTTTGTGAAAAAATTACAAATGGAAGTAATATATTACCTTCTCTAATGAAATGTAGCTATTATGAAATAATTCAAATGGAAAATAATGTCTTTAATACTACTGGCCCCCAAAAATGAATGTCTCTAAGCGCACCAATTTTTAAAAAGGTTATAAAGATCCAAGGTCAGTTTAAGCATTTATTTGCAATAAATAAATGTCGAATAAATTTTTTATAATTTGCATATAATAACATAATACATAAAATACGTATTGCATATCCTTGAAATTCCCTTAAAGGAAACATAATTACAATGAAATGGAAAGACATTTAAATGATAGGACGTGGAAAAGAAACATATTTACTTAATACCGTGTAATATGAAAAAGATATGCTGAATATTTTATTATTTTAATGCATGTGCTTTACTGTATGGTACTCAAAAAAATCTTTTCTTTTTGGTTTCAATTAAGAATGAAGGAAAGAGGTATAAGTTTAATCAATTAGTCTGGATGTATTTTAGTGATATAAATTAAGGATTTGTATTTACTATGCTATTTTTGTCTTTTATGAAATAATAATATTTACAAATGAACTATTTTAATAAATATTAATTACCCGTTTAAGTCTCCTTTCTTAAGATATAATCAGTCTTCTAAAGTTTGGTTTGGCTTATTTAATTTAGACAAAGCACTCGAGGGCTATCTGCTTAAGAAGTGAGATGCGTTTGTGGAGGACTTTTTAAGGGAAACTGTCTTACGTTATACATGGAGAAAACCATGAAAACGCCCATGCAGCCAGCCCATTCGAACTCCGGTCGCAACTACCAGTATTTAGCGACTTTACCGCTCGGCCGCTGGTAGCTTTATGGCCGAGCGGCTTTACTGCTCGGCCTTCATGTTCCAAGAAAAGGCTTATTTTTAAAAGAATTATTATATTGCAATCACCGATTGAAATTACAAAATATGAATCTCAGTATTGTGTCATTATCTTACTCGTAAAAAAAAATTGTTTTCTGAGTTTTTTTTTTTTTTAATTATAATGTGTTAAACAAGCGTGTAATAAATGGGTCACGTTATTTTTTAAACATGTATTTAACTTGAAGTGAACATTAAGTAATGCTAAATTTCTGAACGTACACGTTTTACAGACTCTAATTATCGCTGCTTATCAGTTAACTGTGTAGGCACACATAATGATAAAAATAAAAGAGATAAAACTTAATACTAATAAACCTACAAATTTCTTTCCCTTAC
>KK112695.1:1010383-1020759 GCA_000611955.2 Stegodyphus mimosarum | reverse complement strand
ATCAGCGAATTTCTCTGATTCTGATATCGTTATGCATAGATATTTCCTGTTATAATGTTAATGTTAAGAGTTACATCCATCAAATTTACATTTTTCTTTACTGTATTTCGCAACCGTGTTTTGAGTAAAAAACTGTTAAAGTGGATATTGAGTAAGACACCCAAAAACCATAATTGTAATGTAATGTTGTAGAGTCATTAGGTTATTTAGAAGCAGGAGATGGAAAAAATGAGCAATGCCCTCGCCGGGACTCGAACCACGAACCTCTCGAATGCGCGCCGGGCGTGTTGACCACTACACCACGTAGGCATGTGAAGAAGGCGCGAGAAATACCAGATAATGTGTTTGTTTTAAGTTTTTTTTATTCCAAAATGAGTCCAAAATGCGCAAGAAATATCATCTGTCTGTGTACTTCAAATAGTATTCTATAATAAATATGTACAAACAACGTAAATCTGTAGCGCAAAAAATTTAGCAAATACTTTTTTTTCAAAAAATAATTGTTTCTGTGCATATCTGAATTTTGTAATGTATTATCCTTAATTTTTTCATTTGTATTTCATTAAATGCCATCAGAAATGTAACTGATTGGTTAAGGTACCTAATTAATTTTAAGATTCTAAATTTGTGTTATAATACCATACGTGTAGTTATCAGTTCCTATGTTCCATTGCAAAAATCTCCCAAGCTCATAAGACCTGAAAGTGTCAGGGATTCTTCTAGGGTTTTCAGACTTTAAACGAGTGTCTTATGATTGATATGGTTGCTGGAATATATTGCAAACAAAAATTCCATCACATGCCACTAGAATGAACTCCTGAAATAAAAAAATGCCTGTGCCGCAACATCTAATACCTGAAATTGGAACTTTTCAAGGTGATTCAAGATACACTGTTGTATCACGTGCTTTGTTATAAAATAATCATTCCTATGAATTCAGAGCCATCACATGCTCTGTTGTAAAACAGTCTTTTCTATAAATTTTGAAACATCCTATGCTAATTTCGTCTCCAAACAAGAACCGGTAAATATCATATACCTAAAACGCTACTGATGCTAAAAATATTTTTTGGAATACTATGATAATAATACTGTAATAGGGAATTGGATATTAATTTTAAAGGCCCACGCGTATAGAAATATGAATTTGCAAACCGAACCATAAACATCTCTTCATGAATTTTTGCTATATTGTTGTTCGTGGAATTAATTATTTCCTAACATAGCATTATGATTAAATGGACGATTTTATAATGTAAGAGTTATTCTAAAAACTTGTGCCTGCTTATTATTAATTAAGAATTTAACAACAAATAATAACGAAATGCAGAATGTAAGAAATTAGACAACAGTAAGCTTTGACGGTAGTTAGAAGAAATCTTTTTTTTTGGGGGGGGAGGTAAAGGGTTATATGGAACTTGGTCACGTGACAAATATCAGCAACAAAATGACGTCATTATGATAAAATGGTAATGGTACTAAACGATGCCAAATTTAATTTATTTTCTATGCAAATCTGTCTTCTGTTTTACTGGCGGTAATGTCTATGACACCCTTCCGATAATAGCAGTGAAAAGTATCTGATCATATGAAATGATTACGAAATGCTTTTCAATATCGGGTTCCATTTTAGTTTAGCAGCATGAAGGCAAAAATAAATAAATAAATAAAAAATCTGAAAGCTTTCAGACTTTTATTACATCCAAAGGGGCGGTTTTTTAATTTTGTGTTACCTTTATTTATTAAATATCATTTTCTTCGCACTTAAACCATAAAATTCAGTTTAACAGCAATATCACACAATATTTAAAAAGAACATTTCGTTAGAATTTCTGGTACACAGTCTCTCGCGATGGAGATGCTTTTTTTTTCCCCTCAGTACAGTATTGCCATTGCTCGCTTTGAAGTCGTTGAGTTTGTTAATCAAAAATTCGTTAAAGTTTTACAAAATATGAAATAGATACTAAAACAAATTCCAAATTTCGGCTTCCAGATGCCTATATTCGAGTGGAGGACTACATTATTGAGAATCTGATATCTCTAAATACTGTTGTTTTTCACAGTGCGAGAAACATGTACAAGAAATTAAATAATGAATAATATACATGAAATTAAATACAGGGTGTTTATAAAGTCTCGAACCCATTTTTATGTTTAATAACTCATAAAATAATAAAGATAGATTAAAATTAATAACATAAATGGTTAGATAGACTCAAAAAGTTTCATGACCCTTGTCAATGAACTTCCACGTGAGCGCCCTTCTTAGCACGGAGAACATTAAGTCGATATTCAGTTTCGCGCCAGGTACCGGCAAGCATGTCTTAGCTATTGCGGTTGTAATTCTGGCTTTTAGGTCATCAATGTTCGACACTCTCCTTCTGTAAACGTTGTCCTTTACAAATCCCCAAAGGAAAAAGTCCAGCGGAGTTATATCAGGTGATCTGGGTGGCCAAGGAATTGGACCTCCTCTCCCAATCCATCTTCCTGTAAAATGGTCATTCAAAGAACTACGAACGGTGGTACCCCAATGAGGTGGTGCACCATCTTGTTGCCGGACGATAGGCCCAGGAGAATGGCCTTTGCAACAGATATGCTAAGAAGGATAGAAAATGATACTGAATTTCTGAAGCGCATAATGTTCTCCGACGAAGCATCCTTTCATCTTTCTGGCATTGTTAATCGCCATAATGTGCGCATATGGGGATCTGAAAACCCCCATGAATACCGTGAGGCACAAAAGGATTCCCCAAAGGTTAATGTGTGGTGTGGACTAATGCACGACCGAGTCATTTGGCCTTTCTTTTTTACAGAAAAGACGGTCTCGTCAGTCGTATACTTAGACATGTTGGAAAACTTCGTATTTTTACAACTAAAAGAGCTTCAGCCACATATCTTTTTGCACCACCTCACTCAAGATGTCGTATCACCTCATTGGGGTACCATCGTTCGTAGTTCTTTGAATGACCATTTTACAGGAAGATAGATCGGGCGAAGAGGTCCAAATCCTTGTCCACCCAGATCACCTGATATAACACCGCTGGACTTTTTCCCTTGGGGATTTGTAAAGGCCAACGTTTACGGGAGGAGAGTGTCGAACATTGATGTCCTAAAACCCAAAATTGCAACCGCAATAGCCTCTGTGGATGATGACATGCTTGCCGGTATCTGGCGCGAAATTGAATATCGACTTGATATTCTCCGTGCGACGAAGGGGGCACAAGTGGAAGTTCATTGACAAGGGTCATGAAACTTTTTGAGTCTATCTAACCATTTATGTTATTAATTTTAATCTATCTTTATTATTTTATGAGTTATTAAACATCAAAATGGGTCCGGGACTTTATAAACACCCTGTATAATGCAGGGCTCTAATATTTGGTGGCAACAATTTGAATACTGAAACACCGTTTTATAGTGGACGACGCAAAATGCCGAAAGGAAATTAATAGCCCTTCTGGACAAATTACGCCTTTGGGGTGGGGGAAGCTAGCAAAAAATTAGAATTATACTGTGTATTTTTTTTTTTTTTTAATTCCTGATAAAAATTTTAGTCTGTCTTATAATTTTGCATTAGTGAGGGAGAAATCGTTTTAGATTTTTATGGTACATTTTGATTTTTAATCTTCTTTATAATTTAATTACGTAATTAATCTTTTAAAGTAATTCCGATGGTAGTGAACTTTAGAATCGATTAATTATATCAGTTTTTTAATATCTGGTGCTGCCTTTTCTATTACATTTTAACCGCACGGGGCAAATAAAGCTAGCTGCGATTACTTTGAACTACTGCTTTATTTTCATTTAAAGCAGATTTAAATTCCTGGGGCATTAATCAGCTATTACTGTAGCATCTCCATAATAAAGGAGAGCAGCTTTCTTTCTCCTTCTGCAGCGTTATTTTATTCAAAACTTTGTTTTAAATATAATAATTATTTCTAATTTTACACAATTATTTATGGAGGAAAGCGATCTTCTTTCTCAACTATTGTGGAACAAGGTGCCCAAAAAAAATTCTAAGTTTAAGTGATTGCTTAGAATAATTTTATTTAGCAATTCACATAATTTTTTGTTTTTTCTTTTTTAAATCGTAGATTATTAAATTTGCACATTTTTGTAATATTAACTGTGCAGTGCCGTTTATAGATGAAAATTTTAGATCAAATGTAGCACATGCCTCTTCTCATTGCATATAAATTTCGCAAAATTGCTGATTTCATTATGATTTTTTTTTAATGTATCCAAATTATGGGATACCCTGTAGCAGTGATATCAGACTCAAATTGCATGCGGATCGAATCCTGAAGTAGCTGACGAGCCAGAATATATTTTTAACAAAATTTTAAAATCAATGTTAATAAAATTTAAAAAAATTAACTAAACTTGGATTTTACTTTCTGAGTATTTATCTCTCGTACGTCGCAATAATAATAATAATAATAATAACACAAAGGAAAAAAAAAATCAGATTCTATTTTTTGTACTTTGTAATTCTAACGTATTAATTGACAGCTAAATGTTTAATTTTCAAATTGACATTTATTTCCGAAATTTCAGTAAGTTGAATTAACCACTAATTAGCTTATTTTTTTACCTTAACCGGAAATTTCAGAATACTGAAGAGCTACCAGCTGTTGGCTGGCAAACTAAATTTACTAATTGTACCAATGTGAGAAATTGCCCCACCTTATCCTGGTCACGTGGCCTCGCGTAAGAGCATGCAGTGACAAAACAAAACCTCAACGCATCCGTTCTATCTTTTTTTCTTCAATAGTAGTCACGCACATAAGCTCATTCCTTCTCTTTATGCCTCTGAAAGTCTAAGTACCGTATTTGCAACAGCAGTAACTGAAATGTATTCGCGGGCCGCATAAAACTGCTGCGCGCGTCGCATGCGGATCGCCAGTTTGAGACAACTACCATATTGTATTCTTCAAATATTTTATCTTCCATTATTCTTTACCAACTTAGTTTATTCGAATATTTTCCCTCTCCAAATAAACTCATTTGTAAATATTTTTATCTCTGCATTGTTTTAGATTAACCGCTGTTATTGAATAAGGATTCGAATGATTTTAATAACTGTCACAGAGAAGTACATCATTAAATTAAAAGTTATAAGGTATTTCTTCCGCCTTCTTAGCATGCCTTCGTGGTGTAATGGTCAGCACAGTCGGCGCGTGTTCTAGAGGTTCGAGTCCCGGTAAGGGCATTGCTCATTTTTCGTATCTCCTGCTTCTAAATAACCTAATGTCTTTACAAAGTGGGATAGAAGCAATAAATTATTTTTCAGCTATGAGTAATCGTTTGAAATGTGCACTAAAAATAAGTTCGGGCTTTTATATATTATATCTATTTGAAACTGGTAATACTGAATTTTTTATTAAAATAACAGCATGTATCCAGTTTACCTGTTTATAAGAAATGGCTTCATTAATCCGTTTAAAAAAAAGTTTCACTAGTTTAAGCCATTGAAGATAAAAGAAACTGTTTACTCAAAAGTTTCAAAAATAACCTCAGATTTTCTAATATAGCTTTTTCAGCATTTAATTTAGAAAATTGTATGTTCTCAAATCATTACTCTTTTCAGGAGATTTTCAAACGTTGTAGAATTTAATTCTTTCATGGTAGATTTTCGCTTTTCGAGATTGGTAGACTCACAATTATTAGGATTATGACAAAATACGCGAGGGATATCTGCTTAAGGGAAAGGATGTCGTCGTGGAGGACTTTTTAAGGGGAACTGGATCGTATTCCTATATATATATTTATTAGACTATAGCAAAAGACTCAAATATTTTTTATCAATGTTATATCTAAAATTTTGAATATTACTTAAGAGATAGCTTTTGTAACAGCCCCCCCATGTCGTCAATAATGAGGCATTAAAACTTTTAAATAGTTTTTAAATTAGCTTATTACGCCTAAATTAAGAATTCTGTGTGCATTAATCCCTTTATTTTGTTTTTCTGAATAATTCTTGTCAATTACTGTGAATAATTCCAGTAGAATTGAATTTAGAAATGATTTTGAGTAAATGAATTATAAACATAAGTACAGTTTTTTTTTTTTTTTTACAGTATGCTTTCTACGTCTGTCAGACTGAAATTTAACAAAAATTCTTTTTTATTAAAGAATTACTAATCCTTGTCCCTTTTTGTATGTGCTATTGCTATTTGTTAAAAAAAGAATTCTCATTTTGGAAAAGGATGGTATTTTCCATTTCTTTCAGATTTAGCGAAATTACTGATAGAACGTACAATGGAAAAAAAATAATAATAATAAAAAAAAAAAGCCTGATAAGTTATTTATATAAAAAATTTTCAGACTTGCATCCCAATTGTGGGAGAACCAAAAAAACAATTTGTTGTGTCTTTCTCCGCACTGCCAAAACAGCGAGAAATGATTATGTCGGGTAACCCCATCATTTGTTGTAATGACGGAGAGTAGGCGGTCACGGTCTCTGGCGAAAAATTGGCACTCTGGGCCCGCCAGGGCGTTCCGATGGCCGGCCAGCGGACCGAAGCGAGGCTCCCGAAAGGCCTTCCGCGCCACTTGATTATGGGGCTGTCGGAAGACCGGCAGTGCCACACCGCAAAAAAAAGTTACCTTTTCTTTGTCCGAGGAGAGGGGCGTCGACCAGGGTCCGGGAATTTTAGGGTGGAAATAATGACTTCTGTCGTTCCTGTAATGACTTCCATCACCACATACCTGTGGAATTGGCATTACCCCACTATTGCCAGAGAATGCGTTTCTTTCTTTGACAACGGAAACGATTCTTTTTGGACCCCCTTTCAGTTGACTTTTGTGTACACGGCAATTTAGAATGAAAGTAAATGAGATATGTATTCATTCATATCTTAAATCTTTCAATTCTTCAGAAATTGTTTCATTCAGATTGCTTTATTTATTACAAGGTTTCGTTTGTTAAGGTCTGTGAATCTTTCAATCTGCGTGTACTGGAGTAGTAAACGATTCAACTGATATGAGCAAGTTATGTTTTTAATTGGCTTACCTGTTATGAAGAATATCTTCTATTGGCTCTTAGTTCAAAATGTCGTTCGTAATATACTCCAATGTAGTCGTATGTTACTTTCCCGACTATGACATACTTCAGTTTTGTTACGAATCGTTCAAAGTTCAACGTATTTCTTCAACACGAGTAGCTAAGGTTCAGTTTCATCTTTATGGTTAAAATAACACTGAAAGAAATTATCTAAAATTTGAAAAAGTTGTAAGATTTTAGATTAAAATAAGGAATTTCTTTCTTTCGTCGAACTCCTTATTACGTATATGTCACCAGTTGATTATTCACTTCTGAATTACATCGTTCCGAGCAGTTTTTTCTAATATTAAGAAACCGTGTTCATCGAATTTTATGATGATCTACGTGATGAAAAATATTTTTAATATAATTTTTTTTTTTCATCTTCAGTCATCATCTGCCATTTGAGGTGTAATTGTGCTGTATATAAACTTGGATTTATGATATTTTCACAATTTTCTATTGGAAATTGGATTATTCCAAATCAACGAAGTAGTTCGTAATCTACACCAGGGCAAAAAGAACAAATGCATCTGGCTTCTGTTTTCAAGGAGGCTTCGAATTCTTGCACAGTTTTTTAAAATATGTAAATTAGTTAGTATTTTTTTTAATGCTTAGCTTTAAAAATATAAAATTTAAAGAAACTTCGATTTTTTTTTTAAGTTCGATATTAAAAAAAACTACGATTTTTTTGACAACTACAAAATTCTTTTTTGAGATAATCAGGGCATGAATACCACGAAATGATCCAGCAAAAGAAATCGCTTTTCTAAATCTGAAAGAAACTTTTTTTTCTCCCTTCAAAATTCTACATTTCATTCATTGGTTATTGATTTCATAAACAATTTAATTGCGTTTATTTTGTTATACCTCTCCGCAGTTTAATTAAGGTTTATTGTAAATCCAGTAAGAATTCTTTAAGCGGTCCCCTTTTTGTTCAATTTCTAAAAAAATAATTAAATGAAATTCTAATTTTACATTTTATCGAAGATATACAAAATTGAAGCTATACAAATAAAATGCAGAAAAGTGTGAAATGTACAATTTTTTAAAAAAATTAATTTGATCCCAGCGAACGAATTGGCTGCGTGGTCTTTCTCGTGTTTATCCCCATTGGATAATGTGATTATAATCCTGATTCGTCCATAAAGGCATCCTTCCCTAAGAAGATAGCCCTCATGTGCTTTACCTTAATAGTCTCATTCTTATTTCATAATGTTGCTGAGCAGTCATGCCGAGGTATTTCGTCATCTGAGACAGGAAGATAATTCAACATCCCTATTTATAACTTACATATATCTGCATAATTCCTATATATATGCGTAGAATAAAAATATTCCGGAAACAGTTTTACGCTTTATTATTTGGCATCCATTCTTATGGTTCACCTGACGTAAGTGCTTCAGCTTCATCCTTGCACCGGTTCTGTTAAGTTTTGCGTTATTGCTGTTGGGAAAATTTTTTGTCTTTCAACTTACATCATCTTCAGAACTGAATCTGAAGAAAATGTATTTCAAATGTGCAGATTTTTTTAAACTTCTTAGATGTTATTAACCTTTTTATTATTATTAATATTTTTATTAAATTTGGCATTTTGATTAGACTAATTGCAAAGGCTTTTAGAGGGTTTTTTTTTCCCCCTCGGCTTAAATCTATATTAATCGATCTGTATCACGATTATGTTACTATAGATTTTCTGAAATTATAGTAGCGTATTTTATTAGAGTATTTTGCACATAAATATAAGAATTGTCAAATTATTTAATTAGAAAAAACTTTTACTCAGTGCTACTTTAAGATCTCAAGTTTAGTTAAAAAAAAAAAAAAGAAAAGAAAAAGGAAAAAAAAAAGAAAGAAAGGGAAAAGTAGACGAAAAGAGGGGAGTGGGGAATCCGATGAAGACACCATATGACTTCCATGTACGGTCTATTAAAATATACATATTTTTTGCTGCATTTTATTTAAACTTAGTTTCTCGAATTTCATTAGAGATATATTTCTCATTCAATTAATTCAGTTCTCACTTCGCGGCAAGTCAAAAATACATAAAAACTCAAAACATCTTCATTAAAAATTGAAAAATATAGAAAAACATAAAACATCAAATACAAATAAAACATTTTTTCCCCCTCCCAATTATAGTTTTTGCGCAAAAACAAGCAATTTGGCCAGCGGGCAAGATGGTAGATTTTTCGGTGTACAAAACTGAAAGTTTACGTTTGGTCCCACTCTGCAAAAAGACACTGAAGGTGCAGAAACTGGCTTTAATTCACTATTCTGCTAAGTTTCAAATGTAAACAAACATGGCTAAACACATCTATTAGGCTTAGCTGCACTTTAACAACTTTTAAATTGTTGATAATTCTACAACTATGGTATGCAGATTAACTAACGGCATAAAAACCTTTAACCGGAATATAAGAGCAATATAATTCAATCACTTTTAAAGCAAAAAATGCACAACTTACCAACATATATAATATAAAAAAAAATAAAAAGTAGCAAAAATCAGAGATATTAATTAAAAAAATCTGAAAGGATTCAGATTTTAGATTACGTCCAAAGGGATCTTGCTTAATAATATAATAACTTGCCGAACGAAACAAACATTAAACTAAACCCAATACGAACACAAAAACCAACCCAATATAATTCCAATAGTTAACCCAATACAATTCCATTAATCCATCCAGTACAGACCCAATAACCAACACAGTACAATTCCAAAAATTCTAATAGCCAACCCAATGCAATTTCAATTGCCAACAAAGAAACATAAGCACTAAATTGAAAAGTGAATCGGACATTTTTGTGAAACGACGCAAAACGCCCAAACGAAAGTAATAGTCCTTCGGGACTACATCCTTTTGGACTAAAAATAAAAAATAAATAAAAAACGAGTAACAAAGTGGGTATAGACCCAAGGTGTCTTAATTTTAACCAAAGATAATTCTTCTTTTCGGATGCAGAAGTAATATCTGAACTTTTTTTGAATTGCTTCATCACTGGAGTTTGGGGAATTTTTATGCTAATTAAATTCCGCATGCTATTTTTAAGAGCTCCATGCTGCTGTCTTAAATTAAATTGCAGACTGAAATAATGTAATTTCAAATACTCCATGAGAACTTTAAACGGTGGTTCAAATCAAGGAGGAACTAGAGTTGATTCCTTTAAATATTTAATAACAAAACAGAAGAAATCCCCAATTCTGTTTGAGGTCAGTCCTCAACCTCAAAACACTCTCCTCCTCTCTGTATAAAAAAGAAAAAAAAAAAAAATTTTTTTAAAATGGTATTTTTACCTAAAATTGCCTTTATTAAAAACGCGTATA
>KK112695.1:978561-996094 GCA_000611955.2 Stegodyphus mimosarum | reverse complement strand
TTGAATTCAGGTGAGGCATTTTCTGGCCAGCAACCAGAGACAGAGTATATTGTATCCATTTCCAGCTTGAATATTTATTTATTTACAAATGTCCGGCTTTTAACCATTAAACCTGTTTTCCTCCCAGTACATCAGGGTTACAATCGTTTTTAAATATTTTGAGTTTCTTTTCTTTTATTTTTTTACGTATAGTAAGAACGAATTGAAATTGAATTTTCTGTTAACCGTGACTTTTCTATCTTCCATTGCATAGCTCACCATGCATTATCTTGCTTAATGATTGTTTTACTGCGTCCTTTCCCCTAAACGTTTTTTCGCCGTTGCTAGCTTTCAAACAAAATCTTCTCGTGACATCGTTATTGCACCCGAGAGAAAAAGAACTCGAAAAAGATATTTTAACCCTCATTACTTTGTTGGTTCTTGATCATAAAACGTTGTTTCTGAGGCGGCTTTTCCTAAACGCGCGGGATAAAAAAAGCACAGAATGGCGCCTTTTTCCCCCTTCTTTCCTTTCCCCTTTATTATTTCTCTTCTTGCATGTAACCCTTTTTAAGAGAAATAATTGTTGGCATAAAAAGTTCTCTTACAATGCCTGCTATTCAATCTTTATGATGTAGCTTGCGTACCTCAGCTGGCCATCGGTACTATCTATCCTTCCCCCTCCACAGGCACGAGGACGTTTATTATGCTTTGTATCTCCGTGTGAGCGATAAATGGACGTCACACGAACTAGCAGTAAAAATGCACGTATCTTCTAAGAATGTGGCACTAAATGCTACTTAGCTTAAAATGCAGAGTTATGAAACGAATGCTTGAAACTCGCGGTGAACAAAGATAACAGCATGGAATAAAAATTTCTTAATCCTCATTGCAGTAAGATGTTCTTTACGTTTTGGAATTGGTATCCATCAACTTATGTGAAAGTTAGCCGTATTTTATATGCACATTTTTCTTCTCGTCTCTTTATTCAGTTGATTTTGTATACGAAAAATTTTGGCATTTAAAAATCAGGTAAAATTCAATCTTGTTGTTTTTTTACAAAAAAAAAAAAAAAAAAATTTGAATTTGGAGAGGAGTTACCACAAGACTCTGTAAAATGTTTTACCATAATATCAGTATTAGCCAAAAGTTAAATTTTCCTCAATTTTAAAATCTAACATTGAATAAAGTTTAGATAATTTGTTTGTAAACCTTTAACAACACTGACCTTAAAAATTAACAAAACTCAGTTTTCAACAGATCAGAGAGAATAACCACCATAGTGTTCCAGAGAAGGTTTTTCTGAAAAATTTTATAAACTTAGGTATCATTTTCTTTAATAGGTAGCTAAGGCACTGCACGTCAAACAATGCTTTTTTAAGTTGTAAAGTTCTGCTGTCCTTCTGTTGTGTAGAATCTTGAGAAAAAATATTGATAGCACTGAGGAAGGGTTAAAACTGCCCTTTATTAAACTTTTTAACTTATTTACAATGCGTCAACTCGACGCTAACATACTACGCCTCAACTTGGGGGTAACTGAAACAGTAGAATCAAATTTAAGAATTTAAGACATTCACAAGTAGTCAAATTACACTGCAGGGCTGATATAATCCTGTAGCCTACAGCGTGTAGATGAGTCTAGTGGCAGCAAGATAATAGCGCTTAAGCCACGTGAAAACCAGCTGTAACTGCTAAACAGAAGTTTGCGTATAAGCACGCACGGCAATTTCCCGGACTCTCCCTTTCTCTACTGGAACGTCGATATTTAACTTATTCTTCCACTGGTAGAATTTGCATTTTTTACGCGCGCTACCAAATTTAAATATTCTGGCACTGACAATTAGGGGGATTAAGGCTTATAGAAAAGTAACTTAAAATTAAATGTATTTAATATTTATTATTATGGTTATTTAAAATAAATATAAATCCCTACAAAGTATTTTACAATTTGAATATCATTTTAAGTATTTTCGTTTGGCAGCAACATTTTTCATTTTTTAAACCTTTCTATTGTTATTGTTATCATCATTTAATGAGAGATGACAGCTGTACTTCCATATTAAAACCATTAAACGGAGACACTATGTGAAACATGTCGGAATGCTGTCAGCACCACCAGTACCCATTTATCCCTTCAGGTTCGAGTTTTAGTTTCGAATGAGCTTTAAATTGGCTTCTTTCAGAGATTCCTCTTCCTCGTTCAAAATGTTTTATCATAATGAACAGGAGATTTTGAAGACTGTTGCAGAAGGTTAGTATTGATGAAGGCAGTATTATATTAGATAGTGGTGAATGCTACGTAAGAAAAAAATGACTACCAGAAAAGGTTATAATGCAATCATCGAAGTAAATTTAAATTTATAATTAGAAAGCGTTATGAAACGAAGTGCAAGCTTCTACAGATATCAAGACAAGAAAATGCAACTTAGTTATTCCTTTTTATCTGAAAGCAAGGTGGCTGTCATTGGTTAGAATATTTAGAAAGCGTGTTAATATTCCTACAGATATAAATTTATAAACTAAATTCCCTTATTTTTAAATGAAAAAGGTTTACTTTATCTGCATAAATGCTAGCGAAAATAGTTGTTGAAAGTGTGCCAGTCTGTACGATGGAGATGAACTTATGAAATTAAGCACTTTTTTTCTATTTTCCGTTTCAACGAATATTCAGTAATTCTTTCATTAGAATATTCTTTTCGAAAAATATCAAGTTTTAACTATTCTTCGGCTTCTTGCTGCACCTTCTACTTAACATTTTATTTATGTTATAATGAGAAATTTATATCGTTTGTGCTTGGAGTTTGGGATCGATATGTTTGTATTTTGACACTTAGGTTAACTTGAAAGTTGATTTGACAATCATAAATTATATTCAACAATAAAATGAAAAATTGCATTATTGAATACATTTTTTTTTGGAAAACGGGAATAAAAATAAATATTTAAGATAGATGACGAAAAACTGACAATTTTAATATTAGAACCAACACAATAAAAAAAACTCACATATTTATTTAGTTTACGAAACAATAGGACACTCAATGCCATTTATTTTAACAATGCCTTCCTTTATTCAACCTGTTATTTTTTAACAACACCTTTTCCAGAGGTCCTCCGGTCTACGTATAAAGCTTCTGGTTGGTGGTTGGTTGGCCTCGTGCAGGTTGAGAAGTCAAATGGATCCATGCGTGGAAAGAACAGCTTTTGCCAGTTCCACTGTCTTCTCACTATACAGTTCTCTCTAGAAAAGAAATTCCCCCAAGCTTTGCAGAGCTGCAAGTATTGCCGAACGGGTGAAGATGTGTTCTGGAGAAAGCTCCATTTCGGGGCAGTTTCTACAAGTTCTATATAATCCAGTACCATCTTCATTAACTTTTATTCCTCTAAAATGGCAGGTTGTCAGTCTAGTAATGGTCTTTGTAATTTCTCTGTTTGTATCAATCTCACATATCTGATGGTCTTTCTAATAGATTTCTGTTTGAGTCTATATCTGGCAATGGCAGTGGTATCTTCAAGAGGAACCGGGTTTAGTTGTTGAGATTTTTTGCCTTTTTTGCCAGTTCATCGGCGGCCTCGTTTCCATCAATTCCAACATGTGCAGAATGGAAAATGAAATACCTTTCCCCGACCAACAGGCAGAAGTCCAACCTCTTGAGGCAATGACAACCATTTTTCCATGAGCTGTATAAAGCTTCTCCTGTATATATTACAGGTTTTCGGACTATGTTGGTTGGTATAGCTGTAGTTGTTTTTTGTAATGTAACCATGACTTCATCAGTATTTCTAGGTTTGTGAATGTGCATTTAAAGCTTCAGGCAGTGAAACATGTCTTGCTTTCTAACAAATTAGAGCAATTCAAGTGTTATTGCTGTCATTTTCACGCAGACTATCCAAAGTCTGTAAAATTTGTCACAGATTTCAATAAGAAAATAGGTAATTCAACTATCAGATTCGAAAATTTGTTGCAAATTTCACATGGTGAATCTTTATTTATACTGCTATTGTTAGTGAAACAGACTCATTTAAGTCTAAGTTTTTATTTTATTTTTTATTTTTCAAAGATGGCAGAAATCCACAAATAAGCTATACTAATATGTATGTAAATTATAAGCAGTAGGCATTGGAGGGAACGCCCAGTTTGAATGTCCTATGCGAGTAGGTTAAGCAAAGATCATTACTCAAAATCTTTGCCTTTATGCAAGATCCGGTTTAATGGGACTGGCTGTGTGCGAAAACTTTAAGTCTTTCCCAGTTATTTAAATAAGTAAGCAATAATATTTTGTTTTAAGGCAGAAGTAGATTTGTGATATTTTAAAACTGCACAGATGAAAAAAGATTTTCTAGTCCTAAGCCCATATATTATTATTATTATTGATTTTGTAGTGATTAATTAAAGTGACTTTAATGCTATAAACCAGGGTAAACAGACTCCGTGTTTTCATATAATATAATTTAAATTTAAATCACGGTAATCATGTTTACATATTTGTTTTATAAGGGTTCATTTCAGATTTATTGACCACCTTTGGTGTTAATTTGCTTTCCTGTTTTTCTCGCTTCCCATTTTCCTGCCAGAATGTAAATTTCGAGTTTGCGTGTATTCAAATAAGGTAGAAAGGAGACAGTATTTGGACGAAGGCTTTAGAAGGGTAGAATCAGAGCGTGTTATGCTTGCGGAATACCACATTTCCTAATTTTTTACGCTTGAGAGACGTATTCTGCGGCATTGCATTGTTCTCGTCATTAGGCTTGTTATGCCGACTTTAGGTCAGAGCCAACTTACGCGTTTTATGTCTGTGTAGCCTTTCGGCTAATTTAAGTTAATCTTAATTTAAAATTTGTTACTTTTAATTTAAGCCATAAATTCTGACTGTTCTGTAAGCAAGAGCAGTGCCTTCTGTTAAACTTTTATTTAGTTAAATAAAAAGGTCTTTTACAGTCTTTCTCAGTCTCTGTGGCACTTTACAAGACACAGTGATAAGTTGCTTTAGATCTTAAGAGTTCTAGTCTATGCTGCCAAACAGAACTTGACTTGAACGAGACTTCGTTGAAAAATACAAGTCATGTGATATAAAATAAAATATTTAATTACAGATATTATTTGCTTAAATAAAATTTGAAATTCCTACGACTCTAAAAAATGTTTGTAAGCGGCGGTAACAATTTGTTTTCAATAAGTCTCTTTTTGAGGTATTCAAAATAAAAAATAAATAAATAACATGAAGCGGTATTTTAATGAAACGAGTATTTAAAATCAATGCGCTATTTTTAAATAAATTCTTCAGTTAAAAATAATATTCGATACAATAAATTACTTTAATTATTTTCCAATCTTGTGACTGCTTCCGAAAAATATGAAGTTATTTAAATATGAAGCTGAAAACAAAATTGTTGTTCAGGTCATTCAATCAAACATGAATAATCTCTGCGAATTTAAAGGAGCATTGTTTAACTAAACTTGCTGACAAATAAATAACTATTCTGTACTCCTTGGCAAAATGCAATAAAACACTATTTCATGTATTATGTATTTTTTTATAAGAAAAAAACACTTGTAAGTGCTTTCATCTTTTTAGATTATTGAGATGTTAATCCTTATATTAAAAAAAGAAAACGTAACATAAAAATCATATGTCATATGAGACTTTTAAATACATTTAACTATAAATATTTATATTATATTAATAATTTATTTAAAAATTATAAAATACCTATTGTCATTTTACTTAACGAACTCCTAGTTTTCTTATTGCTTTTGAATTAAATATATGAAAATGTTAAGTTAAAAAAATCATTCTAGATGTTCAAGTTCGATATGAATTAGGCATTAGTAGTGAGATAGGTTATGCCCTATGAAAAATTTTAACTTTCTTAAAAACCTTATCAACTATTATTTGCCTTTATAAGTGTAGAAATATAAAGAATACCATATCACGGCCGCACAAGTTTATACAACAATAACAGCGCAACTAGAAATGTTTAATAAGGTGTAAAAATTATAGTAACATCGGTAACAAGGGGAGAGATATTTGTAACATAGCCCTCTAATAATCAATGAAATAATATTAATGCAAAGGCACTGTTGGCCATCCAAAATGCAACACGAAGAAGGACAAGAGGTATCAAAGCAAAATTTAGTTCAGAGATTATACATAGTATCAACGTTAATTTATTTTAAATACGGTTTTCTTTGAGTTGAAGAAGACGAGAAATGCTACACTCCGCGACTTTGAGTGAAAGAGGCTTTCGAGGCATTGTTGAGAGCCCATGCTGACTCCACACGTAGCCACAGGCCATCTGGTGCACTAGGTGTGCCCTAATCATTGACCAGACATGTTTGGTAGGCGATAGATCTGGAAAGCGGACAAACCAGGGTAACAGTGCAATATGGGGAGCTAATAAGAAGCTTGAATATTGTGTGTAACACGTGCTCGCGTATTTTCTTGTTGAAATGTGACCACTTGCAAGCCCTGAAAGTAAGAAAGGAAAACAGGCTGTGAAGCTTCAGAGATATAGCGTTGGTTGATGAATGTACCGTTAATGCGTACGAGAAAGGTGACGGTGTAAGATCCAATACCACCCCACACCATAGTATCGGGTGCAGGACCAGTATGACGATGATGCATAACTGTCGAGCAGCCATGGCGTCACCAAACTCTATTCCGACCATCGTGGTACTGCAAGCAGAAACGTGATTTGTCCGAAAGCAAAGTGTCATGCCATTCGGATGTCCATCTCTGCCGTTCAGTGAACCATTGGAAATGCCTGTGGATTAATGGTAAGCGAAGCAATGGACGCCTAGCGGACAATCTACGTCGAATTATTCGTTCAAACACCGATTGTTGTGTTAGAGACTGCATTCGTTGTGATAGGGTTGCGGATGTGACAGTGCGCTCCATCAGTGCCATGCACACAATATGCTTTTCTTCCCTTGGAGGACGCAACGAAGCGGTTGCAATTGCTTCTGTCCGCCAGTCGTTTCCTTCTGTAGCATCAGCCTATGCAAGCCGCCCGGGTATCCGGACCTGCTTTCACCTGAATTTCATATTCACATGATTGTTGCTTGGCTACGTCCGACACGATGACCGATACCCCGAAAGGATAATCCACAATCTCTATATGCAGTGATTCTGCCTCAGTCGAACTCAGAAACGTGCTCGAATGCTGCACGTGTTTTTCTACGAGGTATACTGAAGTTGCACACACACACAGAAAAAAAAAACACCCATAATGTGCGCGTGCGCTGAAATCGTAATCACTTGCATATTCCATCGCGGTAAACACATGACGCAGTTTCATGCTATTTGTATGCTTCTTTCACGGTGGTGCATTTTGGATGGCGAGCAATTTATGTACCGTTCGTGATAACAAAGTTTTTAGTCTACTTAGTTTGATTTTTGCGCTTACTTTTTTCTTTTAAGAGACCAAAAGGCAAAATTGGTCTTGAAACCGAATTTTACGTTGCTTTCACTTTAATTGGAATCTGTTGCCATTCGAAAAAAAAACCTAAGAATTAATCTTTCATATGTCATCTGTCTTAATTAACAACGAAATTATTTAAAAACAATATATGAAGTTCTCAAGAATATCATTTTTTTTTACTTTTTAATCTGATTGATTTGAATAAAATGCATTTAATTTATGATATCTCTAATTAAAAGCATTAAATGTTTTTATAGAACTCCATTGCACATTTTTTTTTTTTTTTTTACTTTTTAAATACACAGAAGAGTATTAGTGTAAATGCGTATTCATTTAATAGCGGATGAAATGTCTCCTATTCCAACTCGGTCATCTCTGTCGATAATCTGTACTGACAAACCATATTAAACTTACAAAAGATCATTAAAATCTGAACCCTTCAATTTTTTTCCTCTTTCTTGTTTTATTGGATCTTTTTGTCTTTTTTTTTGGGGGGGGAGGGCGAGGAGGTATTATAAGTCACGACGCTTACTCGTCTTCATTTGATGAACCACTTACTTTATCTTATTGTTTATCACTAATAAATAAAGTTTGTTTAAAATGCAAGAAACTTTTCTTTTCTGCAAACGAAAGAAAGCGGGGAGGAATCAAGCATTTTCATAAAACAACATATTTGCTGTTTTTTTTTTAACATAAGCATTTACTTTACATTTTTTTTTTCTGTTTTCTCTTCTTATAATATTGTATTTTACTTAATAAAGATTATAGCTTAATGCTTTTATTAATAATTAATTTCTGTGAAGGAGGAATTTTTATATATAAGTTAAATGAAGTCAGAAATAATGATTTTCTACAAATATTAAGGTTATCAGATGTAAAAGGGTAATAAATTCTGAATCCTTTATACAAACATGTAACTATTTAATACGGTTTTTAATTTATATATTCGAAGAAGAAAACAGGGTTTTCCTGATATGCTGGAAATAAAAGTAACCAAAAACACTTTGAGAGAGATCATTGAGTAGTAAAAAAAATTTTAATTTTATAATAATAAATAATTAAATAATGGTAAAAGAAATGGGTAATATATGTTTGAAGAATTAACTTCCTTAACACGGACATCAAAATTTAATTATTTATAAATTTTGAATATCTCATGTGCAGTTTAATGCACTTCTTTTGATGCTTAGATAACACTTAGAATGTGTTGAAACGCTTAAGTAGCTAAATGATAAAACACTTAAACAAATAGTATGTCCATAGTTCATTTTCAGAAGTGTTCATTGTTTGTGTAACTTTCATTCCGAGATTTGATACAAAAAAAGTTTTCACCCGTTGTGCTGCCATCTGGAGGACAGTATTCAAATGACAACATTCATATTTCATTCATTGAAAGTTTTACGTAAGCTGAATTGGTTAAATTCTTACACAGTCATAATAAGCAGCTAACATGCTCACTTGATGACTTGAAGATATCTTTTCAGTTAACGTCTTTTTTTCTTTCTTCTAAGTTTTTGTTACACCATTTCATTCAGTTTTATTTTAAATAATATTTTCTTTACATTTGTAATAAAACTAAATGATTCTCCACCAAGAGAACTCCGAGATTACACCAAGAGAACGGCGGGATTACAATTTTAATAAAAAATTTTTGCATTTTTTACAAAATGTAATATTCGTGTTTTCTGAATGGAATAATTTTATAAAACCATTCCTGTTCCATCGATTTTCATTTTGTGTTTAATTGAATACAAAAACACAGTAATATTTTTTCAAATGCTTCAACATTAACTGTACCAGTGTTCAACTTTTGTCTGGTGCTAGGATGAATTAATAATTGATTATACTTATAATGTATTTATTGATTATACTTGTAAATGAATTATTTTGTTACAACATCAATCAAGCAAAATTTAATTATGACTCTACAATATAAACTGTTAGCAAACGTTATCTGAAAAAAATTTCCATATCAGCATTTCAGATTTTAAATCTGATGAACGTTTCATTTTTATTATGTGCATTTCATTATTTTATGCAATGCAATATTTAGATTTAACTATATATTAATATATAATATTATATAATATTTAACTATATATTAATACGCAAATATTACAGGTTATTTTCGAATGCGTGTAATTCTAACTTACATTCCTGAACACATTTGTTTTTTTTAAGTATGGTGTTCAGCAGTATGCCTTAGATGAAAACTCAGGATACACCCGTGGTTGTGAATTGTTGAAAATTACCTAATTAATATTAACTTTAAAAAAAAATCTGATGGGGAGACCACATGACTTGTACGGCGTAATAAATTATCCACAATTTTTTTTCTGCATTTCATTTAAACTTATTTCCTCGAATTATTGCAAGTTGACATCAAAAATTGGAAATTTTGAAATTAAACAGCCCTGTCAATTTTTGTCATAAGGGATTCAAAAATTTTATAATTTTATTTTTTCATATAAAGCTTAAAACTTTTCCAAATAATGAACTGGAAGTATGTGACTAAGACTAATGGTTTAGGTTAGGTTATTCAATTATGGCAAAGCACACGAGGGCTATCTGCCTAAAGGGAGGGATGCCTTCGTGGAGGACTTTCTAAGGGAAACTGGCTCGTATACACGACTAATGAATATATGTATGAAACCAATGACACCTGGTAATTTTGGACTTAATAAGCCTAAAAATTGCTCTAAGCTGCTAAGTAAGCAAATATAATAGTCTTTATTAAATAGTTTTTGGATTATCTCCTAGGAAGAGAAGTTGTGAAAATGAATAAAAATAGTGAATATTAATAAAATAGTTAAGTAAAATTAATAAAGGTCCAGTTTTATGAAAAGATTTATTAAAATTCAAGAATTGCCTTTTGAAAGGAAATAATTCATAAAAATAACATTTGGGCAAAGTTAAAATGTGAGTCACTTTTATAAAAATACAATTAAGTAAAAGTAAAAATTGACTGCCGATTGCAATAAAAAAGAGAGATGCACAACTAGATGTTATAGAGTCCCATGCACAACAATTCAACGTTTTACGTATAATCGTTTTTGAGTTATACGAGATACATACGTACACACATACGTACGTAGATATGACACGAAAAAAATCCCTTTTGAACACAGTTTACAATCCGTTTCGTAAAAAAGGTTCCTTTATTCTGTCCGTTCATATAGGCTGCACGCCCCCCCCCCCAAAAAAAAGGGGGAGGAAAGGTCAAAATGGATATTTCCTTTGAAATATCATACCGAAAAATTTTCGTGATTCCTTTATTTCTTGCAAAGAAGTTAAAAAAACATATCTCTGAAGGTATAATCAATGTTCATGTCTCAGTGTATGTATTTTCAAATTTTCAAACTTTCAACGAGGAAGCATGTTACGTAAAGTAGGTCATAATGCCTGCACCAACTTATCTATGTATGCTTTGAAGCGGCAACATTGAGTCAATACGATCACTATATCAGCTCTACGTAGGAAGCTACAGCATCAGGCGGAGTTTCTTAGGCAAATAATACCTCGCTATTAAAGTTTAATTTTTCAATGTCACTTTGGCTGTAGTACTATTAAACCTTAACGTGATATATTTAAAAAAATTATAGAAAATCACCTTATTAATATATATTACTCATTCTGTTCGTAAAAAAGGATAAAAGATCAGTTTTTTAACTTTCGGAGATTTGAAGATATTATACGGGACAGATTTTCTGATGTAATAATTTATATGCATCTTGCACAAAAAAAAGGTAGGGGCGGGACAGTTCTGTATCTTCCGCTCTACTGGGCCAACTGACGAGATTTAACTTGCGTTTTTCACGTCTCGAAAGCACGACTTAAGGCATATAGTATTAGATTTATATATAGCACTGTTCTGAAATAAATATTTGTACACAAAATCGGACTTATTCTGAAATGACATAATTATTTTTTTTTCATATTTCGATCCTACGACTCAATATATGCCTAAATTTTCAATTTTGTAAAACTTTATGAGAAACTTACCGAGAGATGTTAAAATTTGTCTTGCCACGCATCTTTGCAGTTTGCGCCAAGAATAATTCACTTGGCGAACTTCTTAATTTATGGTAACCAACAACCAATTGCCTTTCCCTTTCACTGTGAATGAGCGAAATGAAAGGTGCACCGTTCGTTCTTTCAAATAATTTTAAGAAAGTGGTTAAACCATATTTCGCGTTATTATCGCTTATAATAAATATGCCAAATTTCAAAACGTGCCAATATAAATAAATTCACGTATATTTTCTAGATTATTGGGTAAAAAATTCCAATTTTTTACAGGTATATGCATCTACTTTAAGTTGATGCAAAAATGTAAATGGCTTATAATTCAAACGTTTTTGAGAAATTTTATAAAAATTACTAAAAAATACAAATTTAAAAAGCAAATCAAAAATTGTTGCGAATTTTATTTCGACTGAACCTAAATTTCGAATTGTGAAAGAAGGAATTCAGGAAATTTAATAAAAAAGAGAGATATTAATAAATATATACCATATTACAGTTAACATTGAAGAGCTCAAATTTTGAGAACCAATTTTCGGAAAACTACTCGTGCGGTTTTCACAAAATATGCCACTTTGGCATAATGTGAGTCTCAGAATGAAAAAATTGGTATGTCGCTTCAGAAAAAGTCCGATTTTGTGTCAAAATATCTATGTTAGAAAAATGCTATATATAAATCTAATATATATCGTAAGTCGAGCTTTCGAGACACGAAAAATGCAGTTTGAATTTCATCAATCGGCTCAGTAGAACAGGAGAAGTAGAACGGTCTTTTTTTTTTTTTTTTTTTTTTTTTTTTTTTTTTTTTTGTGTGTGTGTGTGTGTGTGTGTAAGTGTACATTTATGAATACAAAGACCAATGTAACTGATTTGGGTCCTTAGGCAATAACCCATCGTAGTCTTATCCTTCCCAATACCTTTTGCTAAAGAGTCTTACTGTGCCATATGATAATTCAAGCTTCTATTCTCATTCTTCAATTTACTGAAATTCTCTGACTGATTTCAGCAAGGTCTTTCGAGAATGAATTGGTTAATTTCTTAGATTTTACTATCTTAAAGTCATTAATTTATTTTTGATGAGGATTTTACCCTATTTTGAATACGCCTATAAAATAAATGGAACATATTACGAAAATTTATTGACAGTTTTTAAGCTTTGAATGTACTTCTACCCGTAACCTTCCGATGTACCCATTTCCTAAAATGGAGGCTCTTCCCCGTGTAGTCCTTAAGGCTTTCATTGGGATTTGCTTCCCCTCTCTCTGGTAAACCTATATCACCTTTTTGTGAATGAAACGCAAATATGAATATTTTCGGTTATGAATAAATAATGTGACTGAATACTGCTTATGCCAAAAGGCTTTCTGTTCACCATTCCTAAGGCTAGAAGTGATGGCTATTTTATTGTGGCGGTCACCATTGCCTCCTATGAAGGGATGGACAGTTACAGCCATGCCTTCTCCAGGATTCGAACTCGGGCCCTTTGGTACCACAAGTAGGCTCCACTAACCACTATACCGTCTGAGCGCCGCTTAGCTAAACTGGCTACTTACATCTATATATATAAAAGGAAGAGTCTCTGTCTGTCTGTGTGTGTCTTTTGTTCGCGCTGCACGTAAGCTGATAGACTCAGGCCTACAAAATTTGGTACATAGGTCCATCTGGGCAAGAGCCAGCGCACCTCGACGCGATTTTTTTCAAAATCCGAATGATTTTTTTTTTTTTCGTTTTTTCTTTTTTCCCCTTTCTTTTTTTCTTTTTTTTTTCTTTTCTTTTTTTTTTTATGAAATCGCATAAAATCGGTAATTCTATGTCATTGTATCAGGCCATTGCTGCTGATATAGCACTGTTGCCACCCGGAAAAATAAGAGCGATAATTCTGTGCAGGTTTTTTTTTTTATTTAATGGTTCTCTTGGATACTGGACGTTTGTCGAGAGAGGGCAACGGGAAATTTGTTAATTTATTTATTAGGATAATTAATATTTGTATTACGGGATATTGCTTAGTTCATTACAATTTTTATATGTAATACATTTTTATAGACATATTTTTTTTATAACTTTTTTCTGCACAGTAAAATTATGTGCAGTTTTTAAATTTAATGTTTGGTTTTCCCTTTAGGCATTTTTCCGGTACATTTAAATGCCAGAAGAAGGCTGACCGCGTAGCGGCTAGTAGTTTATATATTGTTTTGATTCAAATGTAAAGATACCATTCGTATCCTTGTAATCCAGTGAGTTTCCTAAATATTTCTTACCTTTGCCTCAAAGTTTTTTGACATTCATTTTTAATACCTACATGTGTCACATAGTTATCAGAATTTTCATCTTAGTCCTCCCATTTTATACAAAACATCCGGCTATCTACTTTACGCATTCACTGAGAAAAGAAAATCTTGTAATCTAGCAATCTTCTGGAGATTATTAAGACAGTATGTTTTAAATATAGGTATCACAGGAAAATGTCTCTTTATTTTTCGCATTCAGACGAAAGAGGTATATGTGGTACTCAATATTTTGAGAAGTTTTCAAAGCCTTGAATGCAGTCCTTTATAAATCGATATCAAAATCATTTATTTAAAAAAATTCTGATGAATCTTAGTAAAGTATCCGCTTTTTGTTATCAACAACTCCGTTTTGTTTACCTTACATAATATATCTTGCTAACTGCTGGTGCTCCTTGCTAATTGAATTATACTTGTGTTCCTAAGCCATTTGCGCTTCCAACAGCCAACAGCTGCTTACCTCAAATAATGCTGTGGGGACTCATTTAATTTATGAGTCAGTTAATTTTATTTTTTTTAATCATTCTCATTTTTGACTCACGCTTTGTTGCCAGAATGTTAATGAGTTAGCACGCGTGTGTTCAAATGAGGTAGAAAGAAGTTAGTATTTAAGGGAAAGTTTTGGAAGGTGAATTCAGACAGATAGAAGAACGTGTTCTGATGCCTGAAGGCCACGTTGCTGTCTGATTTGCTAGCGATTAGATTTCTGTGGCGTTGAGCGCTTCTAGCCATTACACTTGCTTACGCCGACTTTTGCGAGTCAGAGCCTGCCTTCGCGTTAAGTAACCTGTGAAAGGCAGTTAGATTAATTTAATTCTATTTTAAGTTACTTGCTAGCTTTTGAGTTTAGCCAGAATTGTTGGCAGAGTCGCAAGAGTCGGAAAACTATTGAATTAATAAAGGATTCTTTACTTCCTTCTCTGGACTTTGTCGTACTTAAGATTTGAGGATAATTCTTCACTTGTTCTTTTAGCATCTTGTTAGTTTGTGTTTTCTAAGAATGCTAGATGCTATAATGCTGTAAATTTCGTCCTAATTCAGTTCTAGATGATTCAAGGATCGCCTTCATTGATGTTTTCTTAACGTTTTATAGATATATGCAAACGAAAAGCAGTTTTTTCCCTTCCCAAAAATAGTCTGTTATTTTAAGCAAACCTTAGCCAACATTTATTATCATATTATGTCTATAATTATGTTTTACTTTCACATAATCTTCGTTGTTTCTCACCACCATGGCCTTCACTGAAAAGTATTATGCTTGCCCTCAAAATGTAGTTTGATAATCGTCGTAGATTTCAATTTTTATCGCATGTTAAGAAAGCTACTTTTAAAAGCTGGTGCTAGCAAAAATTTTGGTTTGAACATCATCACTCTAATTGCAGAAATTAATAATACATATGCACTATTTATATCTGCGTTTATTATTCATTATTTTACTAATAACAAAACTGCACACATCTTCAAATCATCAAAATTAAATGGTCGAAATCTCCTAAACAATTGTCTCAATTTGAATAATTATCATGCTGTTCATTCCTCCATTCTTCACCAACTGCTGGCAATTTTCTGAAGAGATTCTAATCTTACATAGCAACAGATGAATTGCTCACATACAATACATTATCTGAACGAATCATAACAGCGCTTCAGTTTCTTATTTGAGTTTAATGACTGATATCATTTTCAGCAATCGGAGAGAAATAAAAAGTAAAAAAGAAATGCGAAACCACGGTTGCACTAAAAATACCATTGGTTGTTGAAGATGAGGCATTATGCATTCAATTAAAGAAAGAAAGGAAACAGAGGCCGACATTCAAGTGTTAAGGACAAATGAGTGGGATAAAGAGGTCTATTATGTCTTGAGGTTTAATTACTTCCCCAGACTACGTGGAAAAAGAAAAAGAAAATTATCTCATTAGACGCCGATCATGGATATCATTCGATATTTTCTTTAATTGCTTAGAAAAACAATAGTTTTTTTATTGCTTGATATTAGGCATTTTTTTAAGGACTTTGTTGCTAATGTGTCTAGAATAAACCTTGTAGTTTTCAATGTGTCTATACTGAAAGACCTTGATTCTATTCTTCAGAACTGAAATACTGAGCAGCACAATTATATTATTGTTGAAATATTGTGACAGACAATGAAGAGACTTGCATCTCAGATATTCATTCCCAACGGAATGTTGCAAAAATGTCGCTGTCTGTTTCAGTTAACATTAGTTTGAGTAGCGTTGAAATTTTTTAATGTTAAATGCTTTTTTAGCTTTCTCGAGTTCTTTTGCATTGAAAATATGATAGCAGATAATTATAATTGTCAACAAATATACAATTTTAGAATTCTTAAAAATTTCCTCTTTCAGTTATTTTGTGCATGTTTTGAAGTAGGTAATAATAGTCTTTTGCGGTAACATTTAATATCATAGCTTAACAGTTCTGCATTCATTTCATGGTTCATTCGCTTTAAGCTCAACCACGCTTTCATGTTTAGCAGCCAATATTTGTATATTTTCAGTAGTTTCTTTTCATAGTCTGTAAATGCAACTAGTTTTTATCTTTTATTATTTGTCTGTGACATTATGGACAAATATGAGCTACGCTAAGTGTCTTTGAGTCATTGGCTTTCTCGGGAAATAAGTTTCTGACTAGTAAATGTCAAATTAACACAAGTTTTTATTAATAATTCCACAGCTTGCTGTGTAGAGTAATTAGGCTTTTCTGAAGCACAGGAGACGTGAAAAATGTGTAGTCGGGACTCGAATCCTGCACCTCTCGAATACGCGTCGAGTATGCTTCCAATTATACCACGAAGGCATGGGAAAAGGAGAGAGAAAATACCTTATATACTCCTCCTTTTAAAGGGCGACAGAGGATTAAGGGACCTAATCACCAAATCCTGGTGGAGTCGAATTATCGTCCACTACCTACTTTTAGTTCGGGCACCACTGTAGAGTCATTAGGTCTTTTTGAAACAGAAGACATGAAAAGTATGCAGTGTCCATGCAGGGACTCGAACCCTGGAGCTCTGGAATACGCGTCGAGTATGCTTCCATTTACTTAGGCATCCAGAAAGGAGGTAGAAAGTACCTTATAGCAGTACAATTAAAAATAAGACACCAAGCAAGATTGCACTGTTTAGGGAAGCTAGGTTTAACAATAAGTTGATTGCCTTTCTACAGTCTACGAATGCAATGCCTAGAAGACACAAAAAGCGCCTGGTCTAATTTTCATTAGAAACTAAATGTTTAATATGACTTAACTCTGGATGAAATCTCTGGCACGAACATCTTCTGAATCGAGCATTTCCCGAATAACTTTACTTAATGCTGATCGCTTCTGTCAGAAATCAGGGATTTCAGCTGTGATTCTGTTGCAGTGTAATGTGGAATTAAGGAATGGACGCATTTTGCTTCGCTTGTGTGTAACTTACCTTTGCATAAACGTCTTATCTTAAAGAAGTATTTCTCCAGAAGCCAAGAAAAGACAGTCCAAAAGAGCTATTAGTCTCAAAACGGCATTTTGCGCTAAATCACTTTTCAGTTTTTTGCCACTAAATATTGTTGTCCTGTATTATATTTAAAGACACTAAATAATGAAGTATCTGCATGAATATTTCTCGCAATGTGAAAAAACAACGCTACCTAGAGTCATAAAATTTTAAATAACGTAGTCCTCCACCCGAACTTTGGCACCGGGAAGCCCGAATTTGGAATTTGTTTTATTGTCTAATTCATATTTTGTAAAACTTTAGCGAATTTTGGATTAACAAACTCAGCTATTTCAAAGCCAGCAATGGCAAAACTGTGCACAAAAAAAACAATTTT